>JAASFN010000398.1:0-21672 GCA_023333795.1 Globisporangium rhizosaccharum | reverse complement strand
CGGAGCTCCGACGACGCACTGACGATCGCACAGTGCATCGCAAAGCGACGACGCCAGCTCGAGCGCCTCGAGTTTGCACTCCACGTAACAGCGCGGCGACTTGCTAGCAGTACTGCTCGCGATCCCTCGCTGTCTCGAAGCCCTCGCTCAATTGCGCAGAGTCTACTCTCAGCGACAGCAATCTCGCAAGCTCGGCGCGCGTATGTACAGATGCTGCTCGATGCACTCGCAACAGAAGAGCAGCAAGTGTCTGTACACCAGCTCTTTCGCTCGGCATTGCCACTCGAGGTGACGTTCTCTGATGCGAATGATGACCATGGATGAAATGTGCCTATGCTCGCAGTTGTGACTCACGTTGTGGCTATTGCAGGACTACGCGGTGGTGATGCCTCGACTGTTGGAGCTGCGTGACGAAGAGGAGCACGTCGCGCAGCGATCCGACCTCATCTGGCGCGTGCTTCAGAGCAGCAGCACGAGTCGCGCTTCGGAAGCTACAGACCAAGACGCTGGAACCAGCGAGTTGCTCGCACAGTGCGAGCTCAAGTGGCTCGCACTCGTGTACGACTCCGAGTACTTGAGCGCAGTGATTGCGCGCGTCCAAGAGGAACACGATGCGCGCGAGCGGTCTGTTCAGTCGCTCTGGTCGCACGCCGACGACGCTCGTTCGAGTGCGACTGCACTGCGCACCGTGCTCCAGCCAAAGACATCGTCAGCATCGTGCGTGCGACCGTGCGTTGTCGTGAACCACCGCCTCGCATGGGCGTCGCTCGCTGCAAAGACACCATCGCTCGCACTGCGAGACAAAGAGCGATAGGTAGTCGCACGCAGCGACACATCAATCGATCTCTCCCGCATCACCACCACCTCTCGCTTGATCTCTCTCTCACACATTGGCACCCTACGTGGTGGTGCTCTCGGTCTGTCCTATCCTCCTACCGACAGACTGACTACTCGGAATGTGATGGGAGCTGATGGAATGTTGGAGCGGTCTGGCTGCTTGGAGCTGCGCATGTCTTGTTGCCTCTTGCTTATTTGCGGTCCTGTTAAGCAAAGGGATGACGGACAGATCTGTGTTCTCCGCTCAACAATCAAACCATCTGCTCGCTCGCTCGATCAAGCGCCAACAGCAGGACCACCATCATCCAGACTTCATCCAGGCCAGCTAGACCAGCTCGAATTGCTGGAAAACGAGTGATGTAGGGGCTGGAGATGCAAGACTAATGTGCAAGTACGCAATGACACTGGTGATCGCTGGTAGACGACGAACGTTGGAGATCTCTCTCAGTGAAGAAGAGCCACCACCACCTCTTCACGTTGTTTTGCCGCTTTCAGACGTTTGAGCTTTCCTCGAGCATGTCGGCCTCAGCGAGAAGAGCTTGGATCTCCTCCTGATCGATCATTACATAAGGCGAGGCGTCAGGTTCTGGGCAGCGCAGACAGCAGACATAACACGAATCGACCTCGAGGTTGCGCGCACAACAGCGAGCGAGTGCGATGAAAAGTGCACCGCGTCTGCGCGCACTGGCACTAGCGCCCGCAGCAGCGACCACGAGCGCGACGACAGAGACGAGCGAGAGCGCAGTCCGCGCGATTCGCAGCAGTTCTACCGCACCATGGACGAGCAGCAACCAGCGATGCCCCGCCACCATCTCCAGCTGGCGTGTAAGCAGCAGCGCTGACTCGCTCGTGTGACATTCGCTCGCGCCATTTACACCTGCTGGTGGTGGTGGCGGACCTGCTGGTGGGGACTAGGTGAGCCTGAGCTCGCTCACTGCCGCTGAGCACGCGAGGAAGCATGATGGCGACAATACGCTGTGCCGGTCGCTGGCTGCCAAAGAACCAGGCGTTCTACACAGAGGGCGAGGCACTTGCGATTCTTTCGCGTGCACGAACCAGCACCGAATGTCGAGCTCAGCATGCCCTTCGCAGACGACGCTCGCTGCGCAGAGCGGGACGCAGCTCGCGCTGCGAACGACACCCAGCTGCTCGTCATCGACGCTTGTGCTCGAGCCAACGCCGAGCGGCGACCTCGCATTGCTCGCGCAGCAGCAAAGCGTCGTGCGCTACGTCCACGTTGCTGACTTTCCTGCTGCTGTCGTGTACGCATCGCCACTACTTCCTCGGCATCACCATGTACTACAACGAGACGCAACGAGAGAGGACTCACAAGCTCGCACTACCTGTCTTACTGTGGCTGTGGCGATGAACAGGAATGCGTCGGAGAACCCACTCGTGTCGGTCAACCTCTCGAGTGCGAGCGCGAGCCTCACGCAAATGTACGAAGGCGCATGGACAAAGTGTCAAGACTTGTGTTCGTCTCACATCTAACGCTGCGCATCTTGACGTGCGGATCCATCTCTCTGTATGCACATACAGCGTCCTACGCGCGTGCAACCTCTCGTCGCTCGCAGGACTCGCGCTTCCTCGAGCCAACACGGACGCATGGAACCTCACACTGTGCGTTGTGTCACTCATACTCATTCGTCTTATCCGTTCCACTGAAGTGGCTCTGACGTGCGTCTTACGTCTGTCTACTTCTCGAGGACGCTAGTGACTTGAGCGCGAACCGACTCGAGCGTGTGGACTCGAGTGCGCTGCCAGCGCGCCTATTCTCGCTGTACGTGCTTTGCCGTCTCATATCTATCGGCTGTGATCAGCTCTCGGTACTCACGCGCGCTCTGTCGGCACTGATCGTGTGTTCAGGTCGCTCGCGAGCAATGCGCTCACTGCGATTGCAAACACATCGCTCCCCAACTCGCTCGTCGAGCTCTCGCTTGAAAACAACGCGATCCAGCGCATCGAGCTGACGCGCCTTCCGCCAGGACTGCGGCTCCTGTACGTCACATGTCTGAGTCTCGTCGCTTGCTCTGCTGCTATTGTACTCAAGGCGCTAACGCACTTGCGCGCTCTCTCATTTATGCCCCACGACTCCAGAGACTTGAGCGGCAACTCAGTCGAGTCGTTCGAGATCCGCGAGTCGGACGTGCCAGTGGCTCAGACGTGCGTGATCCGTCCGACGATCCGACTCACCAGCTGCGTCGACAGCCTCGCGACGTTGCGCAGCGTGGGCGACCACCGCCTCTGCGTCGTCTCGGACGAGCGCTTTGAGCTCAAGAAGTACACGGCGCTCGTGTCCACGGCCGACATCCCCGACACGGACGTCACGTCGCCTGCTGGAAGCGCCTCGTCGGCCACTGCACCGGCACTCTCGATCGTGCTCGGCGTTCTCTACGCAGTCGTGGGACTCGCAGCGGTCCTGGCGATGGCGTTCGTCGGGAAGAAGATGCGCGAGCACCGCCGTGCGCGCCGCGCGTCGACCCAACTCAACGAGTACTTTGACGCTCGCGGGTTGACACCGCCGCCCGTGAGGTCAACGCTCAGTCGGCTCAGCGGCATGACGCGAAGCTCCGATACGAGCGCTCGACCGAGTCGACAGCTCCCACGCCTGCAGTCGCAGTCGCCGCGCGGGTTCCTCCGACCATTGCTCCGCGTGCTCTCGGGACGGAAGCACGAAGCGTCAGTGCCGCCACTCAAGCCCTCTGCGACGTCGTCGGAAGACCTCTCGCTCGTTGAATCGGCGCTCCAAGCGCAAGGCTCAGCAAGTGCGCTCGAGAGCTATCGACTCCCAGACGGAAGCGTGACGCTCGATGCGCTCGTGTCGAGCTGTACGGCTTTGCATCTCCACATGGCGACGCTCCGTACAACCAACAGTGACGATGGCGATGAGAGTGAGAGCGTCCGACCGGTGCTTGCTAGTCAACTGGCGCCAGGACTGGCCGCGCGCGAGCCTCAGCTTGTCGCCGCTTTCATGGACGAAGTGAAGCAGAGCGCGGCGATCACGCACCCGGCGATCGTGCCGTTTGTCGGCTTCTGTCGATTCAGTAGCAGTAGCACTAGTGATGGCAGTGCGGTGTGTGCACTGAGCGCACAGCCTGTGAACGGCGACCTCGAGCGCTTCTTGGCCAAGCGACCGCAAGACTGGCAGTGGTTCCCCGACAGCAGTGGCGCCACGGGTCTGCGGCCGAAAGCTGCGATCGCGCTCGACGTGATCGATGCGCTCGTGCACCTCCACGCGCGCTTGCCCAAGCGCTTTGCCGGCGACCTTCGAGCGAAGAAGGTGTGGCTCGACAGCGACTTCACCGCGAAGCTCTATTGCTTTGGCAGCGACTCGCGCTTTGGCGCCTCGTTGCTTCCTACGACTGGCGCCACGTCGTTCTCTGGCTCAGCGTCGTCGCTAACCGCGCTCTCGCGGCAGCACTCTCCGACGTCGACGAGCGCAAGCTCCTGTCCACACGAATCTTCAGTTGCATGGATGGCGCCAGAGGTGCTGCGTGGCCAGCAGAGTGCGAGCGAGCAGAGTGACATCTACGCGTTCGGCGTGCTGCTCACAGAGCTCGACACGTGTGAGTTGCCGTACTCGCTTGGGATCGACGATCTTGACCGCGAGCAAGTGGCGACGCTTGTGAGCTCAGGGTGCATCCGTCCTGCGCTCTCGATCGACTGCCCCGCGCCGATCCGCGCGCTGATCCTCAAGTGCCTCAGCTTCTCGCCTGGCGACCGTCCGCTTGGCGCCGAGGTTCAGTCCGCACTGCGTAAGCTCGTCGAGCGGAGTCAAGTCGACGCCGACGCCGCACCGACAGTCAATGATACCACCACAGAACACGAAATGAGTAGCTCTGCTGTCGGCCGCACTAGCGGCGGCGGCGAAGAAGAAGGCATCGCTAGTGCCGCGACCGAGGCAGCGGACCAGATCGTATGATCCGCGACGTATCTCTATGTATTGCTAATGATCTATTGAACGCCATCACCACCATCCGTCCTCATCCACCCGCGCACTCACTCGGCTGGGTTGCTACTGCTGCTGTACTCGGCGCCGAACTGATTGCCACCACTTGCACTGAAGCGCTTGAGCTGCGCGTCGAGCCACTCGTGCTGGATGCGCTGCTTGTCTCGTTCGAGCTGCTCCATGTCGCGGCGGTACTCGTTCACCTGGAGCTTGTACATCGCGAGCTCGTCCTCCATCTCGCGCATCTGCGCTTGCTTGGCCTTGAGCGTGTCTTTGTAGACCGCGAGCTGCTCGGCGACTTCGGCACCCGGCTGGCGCGCCAAGATCGTCTTGAGCTCGACGTAGAGCTTCTCTTTCTCCAAGATGAGCAAGTCCTTGACCGTCGTCTCCTCGTACTTTTTGATCAAGCGCTTCTGCGTCGCGTGGAGCTTCCGGATCATCTCGAAGCGCTTCGGGTCACTCCCTTCGAGCTTGCGCCAGCGATGGACATTCAGTGGATGGTCAAGTTCGTCCGAGAGCGCGCGGATCTTGGTCTTCTCGGCCAGGAGCGCCTTCTCGAGCCGATAGAGCTCATGCTTGAGCCCGTCTTCGTGCGCGAGCTGGTGCGCACTCGCGTCGCACTCGAACGTGAGGCTCTGGATGCGTGCCTGGAGCGCGAGGATCTCCTTTTGCTTCTCGTCGAACTGGTGGTGCCCTTTGCTCAGGCTCGAGCGCTGGATCTTGATCTTCTCGTACAGGACATGGAGCTCGTCGTTGCGCTGGATGAGCTGCTGCCGCAGCGTGTCGCGGTCGTGCACGACGGAGCTGTACTCCTTTCCCTGTCGCTGCTTCTCGTCGTCGGCCTCTTGGATGATCTTGGCGAGCTTCGTGACTTCGAGCGCTTGGTTCAAGAGGATCTGCTCAGACGACTGGATCTGCTTCTTGATGCGCAGGAGCTCGTTCTTGAGGATCTCCTTCTCCTTGTCGACCTTGTGGTGGTCAAAGTGCTCCTTCACGAGCGCATGGTCCTTGCTCGTGATCTCCTCCTTGAGCTGCTCGATCTGGTGGTTCATGATCTTGAACGTCCGCTTCATACCGGCGATCTCCTCTTGGCTCTCCATGAGCTGCTTGCTGTAGAGGTTCCGGTCCGTCCGCACGGCTTCGTACAGGTTCTGCTGCTGCTTCAAGCGACTCTCGCTCTCGACGATCTTCTGCTGGAGCGACATGACCTGGAGGTCCTGGAGCTTCGCCTCTTCGAGCGACGTGAGGAACTTCTGCGTCGCCTGCGCCGCGTCGCGCTCGTACCGCTCGCGCTCACTCACGAGCGACTGGATCTGCGCGCGCTGCTTCTTGACGTGCGTCTGGAGACCCGTGATCTCGTTCGTGAGGTTCTTGAGCGTGTTTTCCTTGATCTTCATGAGGTCGAACGTCGCGTGCGTCCGGTCCGTGGCTTTCACAAGCATCTTGTTGAGCACCTCGCGCTCGCGGAGCATCTCGTCGAGCTTCTTCTGCAGCAGCTCGCTCTGCTTCGTCTCGGCCTCCATTGCGCCGTTCACGAGGTCTTCGAGCGCGAGTTTTGTTGCCTCGCGCTCGGCGTCGCACGCCGACCGCTTCGCATCGACGTCTGCGACCTGCTCCTTTGCAATCTCCATGAGCTTCTCGAGCCGCACGGCGTCGCGCGTGATGCCGGCGATCTCGTGCTCGCGCGCACTCAGCGCCTGCTCGACGCAGACGTTGTCTTTGTGGAGCTCGACGTTCTTCTGCCACTGCGTCTGCATCGCCTCTGTGAGCGAGTGCGTCGTGCGAAAGAGCGCGTCGTACTGCTTCAGGTACTTCTCCATCTTGTGCTTCGACTCGCGTAGCACGAGCTCCTTCGCGCGCATGCTCTCGTCGTTCTCGCGCTTCAGCGCCTCCTTTGCGCTCACGTCGAGCTGCACGTGCTCGAGCGTGACTTTGTGCGCTTTCAAGTCCTTCTCGAGCGTGAGCTTGCGCCGCACAGCAGTCTCTGTGAGCTGGTGCTTGTCGTAAATGAGCGCACTCACGCGCGCTTGGTGCTCCTCGAGCTGCGCGTTCTTTGCCTCTTCTTCCTGGAGCAGCGCGTACAAGTTCGACGTCTCACGGCGCAAGTCTTGCAGCGTCGTCGACTTGGCTTCGACGTCGCGCGCGTACTCGGCGCGTTGGCGCTTCATGCTCGCGATGTGGAGCTCCTGCTCTTCGTTCAAGACGATCTCGCCCGTGGCGCTGCTCCCGGGCACTGAGAGCTTCG
Source organism: Globisporangium rhizosaccharum (assembly GCA_023333795.1). Taxonomy (NCBI): domain Eukaryota; phylum Oomycota; class Peronosporomycetes; order Pythiales; family Pythiaceae; genus Globisporangium; species Globisporangium rhizosaccharum. The sequence goes on along the minus strand of JAASFN010000398.1, from coordinate 14,641 downwards.
AGAGGTCCTCTTGCAAGAGCGCGAGGTTGCTCCGGAGGTCGTTGAGCTTCTGCTGCTTGTCGGCCTCCATCTGCCGCGACACGGCGATCTGCTGGTACACCGCGTCGAGCTCGAGCTTGCTCTTCTTCTTCTGCACTGCGGCTTCGTTCTCCTCCTCTTGGTCGCGCAGCATCGCTTCGTGGCTGCTGTGGATCTCATTCAGGATCTCCTTTGTCCGATGGAGCAGGCGCTGCTCGCTCTCTTGGGACTTGGTGAACGCTGTGAGGAGCTTCTCGAGCTCGGTCTTGTAGAGCGAGATCGCATCGGGAATGTGCGTCAGCACGCCTTGCATCTCCGTGATGAGGCTCGCGCCGACCGCCAAGTCGACGTCATTCGCGCTGCCACTTGCATCTACGCTCGCCATCGCCGCGTGCGCACACTCGTGTCGCTATCGACGGCTGCTCGCGACGCTCTGGTTCCCGAACTGGTGCTCGAGCGTGAAACCGAACGCGAGTGGCTGCTCACAAGCAAAGGGAACTTGTTGACTTGTACTCAGAGCGATGGCTCGTCGAACGTGCGCAAGCCAGGAGCTCTCAGAGCAAGGAGCATGTGCGATCACGACACACGATCCGATTTGTGCAAGCGAGTCTCTCCATGTCGAGCCTGCGTTGAGCAGCACCACGTCGCCAGTGGCGATCGATCCGATCCAGCAACTTGAGTTTGCTCCACAGTGTCGAGTTCGAGTCCGCATTCATGTTTACCAGATCCAGCACACAGAGAGGGAGCTGATGAGACGCAGCACGCTCTTCATGAAGCCCACAGTGTGCACAGTGAAGAGTCAGTCAGTCTGCACGAGAAGCAGCTCAAGCGAACAGAACGAGTGTCGTCTCGACTTCCACAACATCATCTCGCGTGGTACACATCAGTTGCGCTCTCATTTTGATTTGCATCGCGCTGAAGATGGCGACGACATCACGTGTGCTGCTGCTCGTCGCGCTCGCGCTGCTCTCAGTCGGAGTCGCAGCAGCTGATCCGCTTCTGCTGATTGTCGGCAGCGTCACATCCACGCAAGCGCGCATTCTCTACGACCTGCCACAGCCGTCTTCGCTCTCTCAGGATCTCGATGCAGCGCTGCGCGTGCGTGTGTTTGTGTCTACAGCTGCAGCACCAGGGACGTCTCATGCGCCAGTGGTGTACGCGCTCGAGCTTGAGCTGCGCATCCAAGTAGATATGTACAGCGGTGCACCAGGTGTGCTGACGCTCAATGACCTCAAACCGAATCGGATGTACTCGGTCGGGCTCCAACTCGTCCAGCAGCAGGAAGAGCAGGATCAGGAGCATCCCACGGACGACCACAGCAGCAGCGAAGAGCTCGTGACGTTCCGCACGCCAGTGTCGCCAGAGACATCAGTACGCGATGTCCGAAGCGCGAGTGACCGCGTGCTCGTTGTCTCGTGCGACCGGTTCGTCGACGACCACGACGATACGCTCTGGCATCAGATCGCCGCAGACATGGACGCTCACGGCGCGTCGTACTTTGGGATGGCGCACATTGGCGACCAAGTGTACGTCGACGCTGGCAAAGCGAGCATCCCGATCGTCCCAGTGCCAAGAGCGCTCATACTCGAGCAGCCAGCGCTCTTGCGTGCGCACTACGACGCGATCGTCGCGCAGTTCCGATCGATCTACCGCCGCACCTTTGGCCGCCGCATCGTGCAGCGAGCGCTCCGGTCCGGCGCGCACTGGATGGTCCCGGACGACCACGAAGTGATCAACAACGTCAACTTTGAGCGCGTGCAGCGCGTGTTTGGGGCAGAGAGCAGCAGCGCAGCGACAGACAGTAGACGAGATGATGATGAAGAGATCGAGGCAGAGGCGGCGCAGCGCCGCGGACTTGCACTGCACTACCGCGCCGGGCTCCAGGTCTACTACGAGTTCCAGTACCAGCTCCACGCCGACTTTCCATTCCCGACCGTCGACTTTCTGAATGAGCCGTCGCTCGCTGCTGTCGTCACGCGCTTCCCCATGTTCTTTGCAGTCGACGTCCACGACCTGCGCCTGCTCTTCCTCGACTTGCGCTTCGACCGGAGCTTCTTCCAAGGCGACGACGACCCAACGCAGCTCATTGGGACAACGCAGATGGAGTTCCTTGACCGCCAGCTCGCTCGATCGAGCAACAGTTCAGAGGACAACACAATCGTCGTGCTCTCGAGCGTCCCGCTCTTCTTCCACTCGACGCTCTCGGCGGCGATCACGTACGCCGTTGAGCGCGAGACGTACCCTGGCTTGACGGCTCAGCTCCCAGGCTTAGCGGCGCTCTACGACCGCTTTGTGCGCCACGCAGCGGTCCAGCTCCTCGTCAGCGGCGACGTCCACTGCCTCGCCCATACGCAAGTCTGCTCTCACACAGAGCGCTGCATTGACCAGCTCGTCACGAGCGGCATCACGAGAGGCTCAACGGCGATCCAGGACCTCAAGCTCGTGCCGTTCTACTTTCTCATTGCGCGCCTCACGCCACTCGTCTCGAGAGCTCTCGCGTGGTGGCAAAGCGACCTGCCGTCCTGGTACATTGCGTTCGAGAAGCTCTACTTGGGACGCAACTACGGGTGCGTCTTGTGCCTCGCTGCGCTGGTGAGAGTGAGGACTTGCGAGCGACTGACTGACGGATGGTCATCTGATGCCCTCAGTGTGATTGAGCTCGCGCCAGACGGGACGCTCGAGTGGCGCTCCAGCGTCGTGGCGCCGCACGAGAGCGTGTTTGAAGACGCACTGCAGGCACGAAGTGGCGCAGCGATCGCCTCTGTCTTTTGAGCTCGTGCGACTGACTGACTGACGCGTGTGCTCTCTCTCTCTCTTGTTCGTGCGCTTGGCAGTTTGCAATGGACGTCTCGTTCGTGAGCGTCGCGTGGACTTTCGCAGTCGTCGCTGCTACTGGCGCGTTTGTCCTGCGCGTTCGCCAGCGCTGAGCACTCGATGGCGACGCGAACGTCCTCCTAACTGGCGCAAGAGACTGGAGATCGAGACAGTCGGTCGCTGTTGGAATCGATCGATCGATAGGAGGACGTCGTCATAGACGCTACGACAGCGGAGGCGGCTGGGCATGGCACATGCTGCACTGGCGATCAAAGCACGTGTTCTCGAACGTGCACCGGACGCAGCGCCAGGGCGTGCGCCGCGTTGCTTGCTCGCTACTCGGTGGCTTTGGTGTCTTGAAGAGCCGGCGCTTGTCGGACGGCGCGATCTTGGGCGTTGACGTCCTGCGCCGCATTGGAACAGCGGATGACGATGATGAGAGTTGGAAGAGCGTGGTCTGCACCACGGCCGATGCTTTGGGCAGCGAAGACACACTGGCACTGGTGCTGCTGGTACTGAGCTCCACGCGCTTGCGCTTGAGCGACTTGGGTTGAGTGTGAGGCGACGGCGGCGACGCAACGGGGTCGCTGCTGTCAGACGACAAGTCGATCGACAGACTAAAGAACGTGTCGAGGCGCTGCTGCTTCTGCTTGTGGACACGAGTGTGATGAAGTGAGAGACGCCAGCTCTGGTACTAGGGACAAGAGGAAGGAGCCAAAAGGGCAGTCAGTCGTACCGGTGCCGACGTGTGCGACTTGTCAGCATGAGACGCTGCTGGTCGAGACACCTTGGAGCGATGCGATCGTCCGAGTGACCGCGTATTGAGCTGCTGCTGCTGCCGGCGATCTACAGACGCGAGGTACTCGGGGTCGGACTGGAGGAAGTCCATCGTCTTCTCGAGTGCGAGCGCCTGCTGCTGCTCGAGCTGCGACTGGTGCGCGCGCACTTGCTGCTCGTACATCTGCTTGAGCTCGCCCGGTTGGAGCGACTGTGCACTGAGCGTCCGCTGACTTGCTGCCTGCTCGTCTTGGAACTCGACGCTCCAGGACGGATCCTCCAGTGCGCCACTCACGAGCGCAGCGCCGATGAACGGACACTTGGCGAGAATCGCGTTCCAGAGCGCATTGTCGACCTGATATACAGCGCACATGCGATTGTCAGTGCGTCTGTAGCTGTCGTTACGATGCGGCTGCAGAGACAGCGCGAGAGACGCACTTTGTGCTGCTTCTTGCGCGCAAAGCCGACGATACGCTTGCGGCAGAAGCCGCAGTTTACGCTTGTGAGCTCGAGCGCGCGCTCGAAGCACTCTAGACTGTGCAGTAGCGACACAGATACAGCGTTAGTTACGTGTAGGCTATAGAATGTCATCGATGAGCAGAGACGCAATGGTGCACGCACCAGAGGTGGCGCCTGCAGCATGGCAGCAGCACGGGTCGCCGCAGGACGTCAAAGCAGAGCGGACACTGATAGCGGAGCGGTAGTGTCACGACTGTCGGGTCGCTTTTCGTGGCGCGATTTGCCGTAGAAGGCGAGACGTCCGTGCTGTCGCCAGCCGCAGTGACTGCGAGCGAGAGCGCCATGTGTGCGCTGTTGGTGATCACTTCCGTCGCCAGAGCTCTTCGTGCTTCCCGCGCATTTGTAAAGCGAAATTGAAATGCTTGGCGCCACAACAACTGCATCCAAGTGTACGTATTCATGCATACAAATGGCAAGTGCAGAGTAGTACGATGTAGACAAGATAAAATGCAAGAGTGCTGATTACAAAAAGCTCTACGTTACATGTTCAATTTCGCAGAAATATACACAATTGAAATAGATATAGAAACGCTTCCAGTGGCGTTTCTACTTGGATCTCTCACGCACTGCTGTTGCTGATCATGATCATGCGGCTTGGAGCTGCGACGCGCTCGATGATGCCGATGCTGGAGACGTGAGTGGCGTGCGGTGCGCCGGCTCCATGCCGTCTTCCTGGGCGAGCGCGAGTGAGTCTGGCCGCTTCGTCGACAGGCGGCGCTCCATCGAGCTGCACTGCATCGACTGAGTTGTTGCCCGTTGCTGCTGCTGCATCGCTGCAGTCGCTGCTGTCACGGCGAGCAGCACGGTTGCGAGGTCTGTGCGCGTCGAGGGCTGTGCGTACGCTGGCTGAGAGAGGCAGAGGATATCTGGATACCGCTGCTCGATCGCGGAGATCGATGCGCGCTGCGTTGCCTGTGCTCGCGTGTGCGCGACGCTCGCTGCTGTGTTCCGCATCGCCTGCTGCACGACCGCGTGCACAGTCGCGGAGCCAACTTGGCTGAGCACGTTGTAGAATTGGAGACCATCGAAGAGCGCGTGCTGAGCGTCCATGGCGCTGTCATCAAACATGTCCATGTCGTCGTTGTCGTCGTCGCTAGTAGCGTCGTCGTAGTCTTCGTGTTCACTGTCGCTGTCGGATCGGTCACTGGCAGCGCTCGACGTCGTGGGCTCAACGTCGCGCGTGTCTACTCGCTTGCTCGTGTGCGACAGCTCGGTCGTGGCGCTGTAGCTGCTGCTGCTGTCGTTGTCGACGGTCACGACGGCTGGTGCAGTGCGTTCGTGCTGGTTCGCCATGAGGAGCGAGAGACCGGAGAGGCGCAGGACCGCTTGCACGAGTGGCTGCGAGCTGAGGAATCGGAGAATGCCAGCCGTGTCCAGAGCTGGTTCGGCTGGATCAGCAGCGCCACCTTGTTCCACCCTCTTGAGTGGCGCCAGGAGCAGGGAGATGAGCGCGCGCAGGAAGGTAGTGGCAGTTTCCCCGAGCGACACGGTGTTGTCGTATGCTTGCGCTGGTGCTGCTACTGGGAGAGAGAGCGGATCGAGCAGACACGTGCGCTCGATGGCTCGGAGACTGCGACGCGGCTTGGCGACGCGCGCGAGTCCGAGCACACCGAGCGCGCAGGAGCAGAGCGCGAGGCACGCGAGCAGCGCAAGCACGTTCATCGCTTCGTAGTGTTGTTGTACGTTGTCGGTCGTGCTGCGAGTGGCGTTGTCGTGCTGGTAGATGGCGTCACCAAGTGTGCGCTAGCGACTCGCGAATCAAATCGAGGACTGACGCGTCTGCTTGCATCGTTCGAGCGCGCGACCCGCGACGCTTGGCGAGCAGTCGTTTCGTGCGTGCGCCTCTTCGGGCCAGCGCGAGTCAGTTGCGAGTGTGACTCGCGCTCAGTATGCTCACCGCGATCTTTCGGTCGATGGTCGATCGACGTGTGTGTGTGTGTGTGTGGAGAGCGGGGCCGCCATTACAATGCGAGGAAGCGCGACGAGAGATTGACCTGCGTGCCAAGCGCTCTCCGTCACATTCTCGCACACGCACATGTACGAGATGCCCACGCACTGACGTACAACAAAGCAGGCGACATACGCTCGCATGCACGTGGTGACGTAAGTGTAACCGCGCGGCACCAGCTTTCCGTGGACGCCCGAGTGCGTGCGCCAACACTTGCGCTCTTCCACGACTTGCTTCGCGGCACATTCCATCCATTGCAAGGTAAGTCATTCGGTCGTCCCACTCTCGAAGACTGAACAGCACCAGCACCAGCACCAGCACCCAGACGCAAGCCACACAAGACACACGCGAGCCCAAGTGAACGACGAGCAGAGGCAGCATGGACGTCGAGCGGCTCTGGAGTGCAGTGCGCACGACGCTCGAGGCGCACGGCTGGAAGCTGCTCACTGCGACAGCACTGCTTTTGGTTGCGCGCGCCAAGTACCGCGAGTATGCACAGCGCGCGCACGCCAAGCGCACACTTGCCGCAGCGAACGGTGCGTGCGAGCTCATGACCAGCGCACATATAGCAAACGTGCGGTCATGCGCAGTCGGAATCCTTCCGCTGTCGCGCGACTTGCGTTCATCATCATCGAGCGCCAGCGCCGCACAGTCAGTCAGCCAACATGTGCACCTTGATCGATCTTTCTGGATATCACTGACACCTTTGCACACACGCGCGCTCTCTCTGCATGCGCTCGCTCTGTGTGTGCGTGGTATGCAGACCCAACGCGCGTTGCCGTGCTCCAGCGCGAGACTGCGCGCATTCGCGAAGCGCAGCAGATGCGTCTCGCACAGACAAGTGCGTCGCGGTCGAAGCTCAAGTCATCGACCAAGACGTCGTGATCACGCACGAGCGAAGCGTCGCTGTCAAACCACCAACATCGTAGCGAGTGACACACACACACGTAGAGGAGCAACAGCAACACTTGGTCATCGAAAGAACGAAGCAACAGCAGCGACATGCACTTGCGTGAGTCAGTCCCAAGTTTCCTTGTTTCCCTTGTTCCGCACACGCAAAGCAGCTGCGTCGCTGGCAACCGACTGCCTACTCGCGACAGAGCTCGTGCTCGAGCGCACCGAACTCACGCACAAAGTTGTCCACGATCTTCTCGTCGAGCCGGTAGTAATCGTCGACCGACTTGTGCGACTTGACGTCCAAGTCCACGACTGCGACGACGCAATTGAACGTCATGTCGTGGAACGCCACTGCGTGCTCAAACTCGCGCAAGTGCTCAAAGCGCTTTGGCGACACCTTTGGTTTCGTCGCCTTCGCATTTTTGCTGCTGCTGCTGCTGCACGGATTGCGTGTGCCACTCGAAGCGCCAGCGCTGCAGCTGCTGCGGTCATCGACCGACCGGCGCAGACACAGCAGCAGCGAACAGTCTTTCAGCGTCGTCGCGACTTGGAAGCGCTGCAGCAGCTGCTGATAGAACGCTTGCAGCGCTGCGAGCGAGAGCTCTTCCCAGCGCGAGACACCACGCACTGCGTCGACGTCGGGCAGTTGGTACAAAGCGAGCCGCAAGAACGCGAGACAGCGCGCCAAGCTCCCAGCACGCTCGACATCGTCGTCCAGCTCGCGCTCTTCTCGCTCACGCTGTGCAAGCAACTCGCGCAGCTGCGCTACGAGGTCGCCGACTGCAACGATCGCAGCTGCTGCAGGTTTCTTGTCGCGCGCAACGAGCAACTCGAGGCGCTGGAGCAAGAGCTGGATGTGCCAGACGCCGTCGACGGAGATGTGGTCGAGCAACTGCATCTGCTTGAGGTCGTCGAGGATCTCAATGCGCATGAGCACTTCAGTAATGAGCTCAACGACATCTGGAATGAGCTGATCGCGTGCGTCGTCAAAGCGCTCGGTCGAGCTGTCACTATTGTTCAAGACACCAGTGCTGCTGTTCAAGTGGATCTCGTTCTCAGCGCCAATCGAGTGGCACGAGCGCCGAAAGCCCATGCGTTTGCGGCGGCAGTACGAGTAGCGCGACTGCGCTGCGCCTTTTGGCAACGCGTCTGCGCCCAAGCCCGTGATGACGTTCACGACTTCATCTTGCTTTGACCGCACAAAGACCTTGAAGTTGTTCTGTGGCGTGCGCTGGAGCGCTCGCAGAGCTTTGCGAATGCGCGCTGGCTCGCGCGAGAACAGGTCGAGTGGACAGTACTGACTGATCTCCTCGACCTTGCCGCGCGCTTTCTTGAAGTGCTGGTGCATGCAGAAGCGGCACACTTGCTTCTTCACCATCGGAATGAGTGCGCCTTTGGGTTTAAACCCGATCTTGGGTTTAATCTCGACGCAGATGTTCCGGAAGCAGCAGTCAAAGATGTTGCGGTGGTAGCTGCTCAGCAAGCGGCGCAAGCGCGGCGCAACCGTCAGCGCCAATGGCGTCGGCGGCGCGGCACCGACGTCATCGTGGAGCTCGTCTGCAATGCCGTCGTCAGTGTCTGCGCCACTGTCGTCACTGTGGCGTGCGACGTGGCGCAAACTGCTGCTGCTGTGGTGGTCGCCAGTGCTGACGTCGTCGTCATCGAGCACGAGCGCGTCCGAGTGCTCTTCGTCGGTCAAGTCGGTCGCCGAGCCAGCAGTCATCGCGTCGTCATCGTCGTCGTTGCCCATTTCGATATCCATGTCCGGTACAAGCGCGTCTGCTGGGATGTCCAAGTCGTCTTCCGAGAAGAGCAGCGACGTGTCATCTGGCGGCGGGAGCGTCACGTCTGGCAGCACCATAACGCACTTGAGCGAGACGTCGATCTGGCTGTGGCGCCGGTGCGCTGGCCGTGACTCGAGCGTCAAGAGCTGCTCGTTCAGCGTCGCTAAGAAGCTCTGGTCGACTTCAATGAGCTCGGCGACTTGCAAGAAGCAGCTCCGGGGCTGCTTTGACACACTAGCGTGTGTGCGCGTTGGCGGCTTGCTCTTGCTGCTACAGAGTGCGTCTGCAGACGCGACTTGCTGCACGAGGTACGGCATGATCTCGTTCGTCGCGTACTGCAGCACGTCGCGCGGGTGCGGGTAGTTCGGCACGTACGGCTTTTCGCTCGGCGCTGCCGCTTTCTTTTGCTTCTTCTTGTGCTTTGCGCTGGCGTTGGTCGCAGCAGCAGACGCTGCTGCTTTGTCCTCAATGTCGCACTTCTTCACGCGTAGGAGCTTGCCTTTAAAGTCCATTGCGACTGCATCGCTCGCGTCACGCGCTGTGCTGTTACTGTTGCTGCTGCCTTCTGGTGCGTGGTGGCGAAAGAGCACGTTCGCACCGCCTTCCGCGACGTACTTCCAGTCGCGGCCATTCAGTGGTGGCGTCACGCGCACGCCGTTCTCACCCACAGCACCGCCATGAGCTGTGCTCGAGCGCGAGGAGCATGTTGCTGGTGCTCGTGCGCATGAAGCGGTAGCGCTGCAGCGCAGTGTCTTGCAGCTGCTGCATGAGGACGACGCAAGTAGCGGCGCTGCACGCGATGCGTTCGTCGAGGGCTGGAGCAGGAACATGCTGCTGCTTACGTGCTGCTTACGTGCTGCTGCTTGCGCTTTTTGCGCTTTGGTCGCGAGAAACGCTCTTTTCTCTCTTGTACACGCTCGCTCTATGCAAACGGCGGTTCCCAATATACGGAATCCAGTTGACCAAACAGTCGGTAGTTTGGGTATCAATACTCATTTTGGGCACTTTTGCATTACATGATGGGTGGTTGTCGTGTGAGACGAATCAACATAACGCGACCTGAAGCCATTAGCTCAACATGCAGCTGCTACTGTTGCTGCTTGCTGCTCCAGCATGTGACGACACTCAAGCAAGCCCAAGCAAGCAAGTCGAGACCTGAGCCAAACAAGCAGAGGCTGCGTGTGGACCTCGCAGTTGGAACAAAAGCGAGACGCTGTGTGTTGAATGAATGGATCGGATCGTCACCAAGCGCGTCGCATGGGCATCTCTCATGAGGCTGAGGACAAACAAACAACCGAACGGCAGGACTTGAGACTGCCTTACAACTTGGACTGGCTCAGCTCGAGCTTCGAGATCGTGCGCATGTGCACCTCGTCCGGACCGTCAGCGATGCGGAGTGTGCGCATGCCAGCGTAGTAGTACGCCAAGACAAAGTCCTGTCCGACACCAGCTGCGCCAAAGAGCTGGATCGCGCGGTCTGCGACTGCGCACGCCATGTTTGGCGCGACGATCTTGATCATCGCGATCGCTTGCGCTGCGACCTTGTTCCCGTGCGTGTCCATCTGGTGCGCCGCTTGGAGCGTCAGGAGCCGCGCGCTGTCGATCTCCATGCGCGACTTGGCGATCTGCGCGTTCACGAGCGCGTTCTCTGCGAGCAGTTGCTTGAACGCCGTGCGCGTCTTCGCGCGCTGGACCATGAGCTCGAGACAGCGCTCGGCCGCGCCGATCGCGCGCATGCAGTGGTGAATGCGTCCAGGACCGAGACGCGCTTGCGCGATCTCAAAGCCGCGGCCTTCGCCCAAGAGCACGTTCGAGAACGGCACGCGCACGTCGTGGAACGTCATTTCAAAGTGTCCGTGCGGCGCGTCGTCGTAGCCAAAGACCTCCATTGGCCGAATGAGCGTCACGCCGGGCGCGTCCATCGGTACAAGGACCATCGACTGCTGGCGAAAGAGACTCGTAGCAGGCTGGCCGCTCGTCTCTTTGCTCACGTTCTTGCCCATGAGCACGATCGTGTTGCAGCGCGGGTCGCCGGCGCCCGAGATGTAGAACTTGTGGCCGTTGATCACGTACTCCTGGTTCTTCTCGTCGCGCCAGATCTCGGTCTCAATGTTCGTCGCATCGGACGACGCCACGAGCTTCTCGGTCATCGCAAAGCACGAGCGCGTCGTGCCTTCGAGCAGCGGCACGAGCCACTTGTGCTTCTGCTCTGGCGTCGCAAAGCGCGCGAGGATCTCCATGTTCCCCGTATCTGGCGCCGAGCAGTTGAAGACCTCGGGCGCGAGGATCAGGCTCTTGCCCATGAGCTCGCACATGAGACCGTACTCGAGGTTCGTGAGGCCGTGGCCGTACTTGACTGGCGGCGTCTTGCCATCGAGCGACTCAACTTGGCAGTGCGGCAAGAAGAGGTTCCAGAGCCCGAGCGCCTTTGCTTCGGCCTTGAGCGTCTCAATGATCGGCGGCACGACGTCCCAGACTTTGCCAGCAGCGCGCGCGGCAGCGATCTGCTCCAAGTGCACGTGCTCGGCTGGGTAGACGCGCTCTTGGCAGAACTTGAGCAGCTTCTTGTAGAGCTCGAGCGCGAACGGACGGATCGGGAACGGCAGGATGTGGTCGAGCGCTGGCTCGGGGTGCAGCGGCGTCTTGGAGCTGAGGATGTCGCGACTGAGTTCGAGAATCATATCCATCGCCGCCTTGGACTGCTGCGCGTGCGCAGACGACGCGTTCCCGAGGAGCGAGCGCGCGTAGACGCCGTGGCAGATCGCCGCGAAGCGGAAGAGCACGATGCCGAGGAAGAAGTTCCACGTCGGCGTCGAGAGCGGGAACCGCAGCGCGCGGCGGCAGTAGCCGAGGAGAAAGTCCGACTCGGTCGGGATCCCGAGCTTCTGGAGCGGCAAGCCACCGAGCCCTGGGACCATGTCTTTCACAGCGCTGCTCTTCGCCGGCAAGCGGTACGTCGATGCGAGCGTCGCAACGTCTGCGAACGGGTTCCCGATCGTACAGAGCTCCCAGTCGAGGATTGCAATCACGCGCGGCTCCGTTGGGTGGAAGATCACGTTATCGATGCGGAAGTCGCCGTGCACGATCGTCGGACGGTCGCTCGTCTCGGCGTCCGCAGCATCGACGTGGTCTGGGCACATCGTATAAAATGAGAGAGAGTGGTGTATAAGGTTAGAGAGTTCGTGAGGATACCAAAATTGATACAAAAGTCTGAGTCTGAGACGCATCAGAGTTAGTTACGTACCGTCGAGCCACTGCTTGACCTGGTGCATGCGCGGGTTCGCCTTCACGCCGGCCTTCTCAAACACCGCTTGGCCGGCTTCGACCTGCTTGCTCCAGCGCGCAACGACGCGCTGACAGTACTTGTCGGCTTTGCCAAAGTCACCGAGTCCCACGCGCTTGTAGTCGAGCGCGTGGAGCTTCACGAGCGCATCGAGCGCCGAGCTGTACATCGCGTAGCGGTAGAGCGGCTTCACGCCCGGGAGCGCCGGGTCTTTGAAGATCCGCCCTTCGACGAACTCCATGAGGTAGAATGGCGTGCCGATCACGCCGGCGTTCTCGCAGAGCAGCACGGGCTTGGGCACTGGCACTTCCGTGAACTCGAGTGCCTTGAGCACGCGGAACTCACGCTCAACCGCGTGCGCCGACGGGAGGATGTCGCCGTGCGGCTTCTTGCGCAGGACCCACTTTGCGCCGCTGCGCTGCATCACGACGAGGTACGTTGGGTTCGACTGGCCGTGCTGGAACTGCTGGATCTCGGCGATCGCGCCGTGGTGGTCGCCAAGTGCTGCGTGGATGTACTTTTCGAGCGCTGGCGCGTCGATTGGCGCGCGCACGTTCTGCTTCGTCATGGTGACTGTCGTGGTGGTGAAGGCAGAGGTGGCGAGCGCAGAGCAAGTGGGCGTGGCGGCGGGGGCGGCGAGTGAACGAGCGACGTGCGAGACGCGCGACGAGTTCCCGAGTGAGCAGCTCGCGCTGATAATCGCTCGCTTGGATCAGTGAGGGAGCTGCTGCAATTTGTGCTTCGTAAACGTATGGGAACTTCAACCGGTTATTTGAGCAAATGGATTCTCGTATACAAATTTGAAGTATACATGGAATTGTCGCCGTCAACCACATTGAAGTCAACTCGCGACGATCCTCAAGAGCATGAGCATTGTCTGTGTCTGTGTCTGCGTCTGCGTGCGTGTCGACTCATGCTCGCTCGCGTGGTTGCATCTGCAGCGGCGTGGAGAAGGCGACGACTCGATGCCTGAAGCGAAAAGAGCTTGTGTGTGCGCTCGCTATCGCAAGCATGAACAGTGCAGAGCGATGATGGCACACTCGAGTCGCTCAAGTGCGATGGATGGATGGCTGCTTGACCTCGGCAAAGACATGCAGTCGATGGACGGCGTTGATTCAAACAGACTCGCTGCACGTCAGGTCGAGCTGGTGGTGGTCGTCGTCTCTGCTTGGCTCGCATTCGCGCGAAGCTCGCGACACTTGAGCGTTCATGCGCAGGACGACAACCAAAGGACCAAGGAGGCAAAGAGCCGAACTTGGTGTCTAGACACTACTTGGTTGTTGGTCTCGGTCCATGGTGTCGCGAAGATGGAGGAGACTTGGATGAGGTCGTGACAATCAAAGGACAACCAAAGGAGGCAAGTTCGTCCTTCGCAACGAACTCGGTCGACTGCGATGACTGCGACGCCACTTGAGATTCACACCACAGCTGCTTTGACTCCATTGCGATGGCGCCCTTTCCAAGATGCAAGCAAGCGTGAAAGGTGCCGAGTGTCGCGCCGCTGCTCGCATCGCCCTCGCGCCTTGCATGGGCTCCATGCGGTCCGACGACACGGAAGCGAGTGACTCTGACGCAGCTCGTCTGCGCAGTGTACCACTGGCTCACGTGGCTACTCGCAGTCTGCCTCTTGCTCTCGCAGTTCCTCAGTGTCTTCTGGACTGCTGTGCGAAGCACTGAGCACGTAGTGTACGGACAGAGTCCACTGCTCGGGAACTACGCCATCCCAGGGACAAACGACGAGCCGTACACGGACCGGTCGATCGTGTGCGTGAAGCAAGGTCGCTCGTATACTCCACTGTCTGTCAACGAGGCGCTCAAGCTCGGCAGCACGCGCGTTGTCGACACAAGCGGCGCTGCTGTGAGTGGCTACCGTCTCGTGAATCGCACAGGAGTCGTCCTCAGCAGCGATGCTGTGAATGCATACGCCAACACGTGCTCTCAGGTCGCGGTCACGCTCGATATGATCTTGAGTACGTGCGCGCTGCTCGGGTACAACGTGACCCAGCGCGGTCTCAACATCGTCGACGGCGTCCGCAGCACGACGACGCTCCATCTCCCGCAAGCGCTTCCAATCGTGGTCATGCCGTTCTGGGACAACGGCATGGACGCGCGGTCAGCGATCCCAGGCGTCGACGGCAGCGCATGTATGTTCCGACTCATGGGTAAGTACGTCGCGCCGCGGTCCCCATCGCTACTGCTCGAAGCCGTGAACCGCACGGTACGCGAAGCACGCACAACCGAGTGGCTCCATGACCCCGACGGCGTCTGGCGGAACGGCTGGTACGAGACGCGCAGTGGCACGAAGTGGTACTCGGACGTCCTGAGCAGCGACCCGAACTCGGGCTACCGCATCCTACGTCAGCGCTTCAACATGAGCACAGGCAATGTAGTGGACTGCTCCGACATGACCAAGTGTACCAACATGCTTAGTCTCGGGAGCGACGCCAAGTTCCGCGCAACCATGACCCAGTACTCGATGGCGTCGATTGCGATCGCAAACGGCGAGCGCTTTGGCTTGTTCTTGTACGAAGGCGTGCATCTGTACACGGTCACGAGCGAGTACGACTGGCAGACGCTGCTCTCGAACGCAGTCATTGGTCG
>JAASFN010000397.1:0-21731 GCA_023333795.1 Globisporangium rhizosaccharum | reverse complement strand
CATCGGACGTCGCCACTCGCCGATACTTTCGAGACAAAGACGTCAATGCTCGAAGCAGCAAGCGATGCGCTCGTGCCAGCGACAAAGACGTTGCCGCTCGTGTCTGCATCGATCACGAGCGCGTCGCAGTCTCCTTGTGCCACTCGTGCGTCCAGCAGCGTTCGCCAGACTTGCTCGCCACTTTGCATGAACTTCGCCACAATCACGACTGTGCGAGCGTCGGATGCGCTGTCATCGACTGCACATCCGCTCGCGAGCACACTGCCGCTGCTGTCGACTGCCATCACTGTCACGCGACTCTGCTGCGTCTGCGGTAGTGCGAGCTCCATGCGTCCTGCATCAACCGAGCTGCTGAGTTGAGTGACCAAGACGCCAGCGACATAGAGCAAAGGCACACGCCATCGACTTGAGCGATCGCTGCTCGAGTGCCAGCAGCGCCGCCGTCGCAACCGTCGTCGTCGTGCAGAGGCGAGCTTATGCTGCTGCTGTGGCGATGGCGATGACAGTCGGTCTTCATGAGCTGGAGGTGGCTTCATGGAGTTCATGGAGCGATTGGAGTTGGCGCTTGCTACTCCCATACTGCTCTCAGCCGCAGCGACGCTTGATTGCCGCCATGCAGCCATGTCGAGGCGGCCGCAGTCGTCTCCACAGGCGAAAGCGCCACCAGCGTGACGACAACGACGGCGACAAGAACAACTGCAGACCTATTCCGATTGCATCAACTGCTGCTATCTTCGTCGCGTCCACCTCATGTGGTCTCCGCTCGCATGCGATCTCCTCCTCCTCCTCGTTAGGCTCCGCCGCATCCAGACGACATGGCGCACGAGCACATGCCAACGAAGCCAAGCCAAGCAAACAAACCTATCTGTATCATCTAGGACCTCTAGGACCTCTAGGACAACTCGCTCTCCTACGACTACGAGCAGCAGCAGCAATCACGTCTGTACGTACGACTCGCTCCCCTAGTCGAACCATCGCTCGCGCGCGTCGTCGCCCTTCGCCGCCGGCTTCTTCTCACCAAAGATCTCGCGCTTGTAGTTGCGCACGAGCGCGTCGAACGACTCTTCGACTGCGAGCTCCTTTGCCTGCTTGCGCTCTTTGCGCGACGGCGTCTTGAGCTTCTTCGCGCTCTTCGCCGCCTTTGACGTCTTGGATCCAGTCGGGAGCGACGCTGCAAGCGCGTCCACCGCGTCGCGCTTGCGCTTGTTGCTCGGTGCCGCCTTGCTGCTCACAACCACGGCGTCCTTCTTCGCCTTCTTCGCCGGCGTCTTTGCTGCGTCCGTGCTCTCAGTGGCGCTCTTCTCAAGTGCACGCGCCTTCTTTGCCTCGCGCTGGCGCTGACCGCGCGACTTCTTCTCGCTCGCGACATCGCCGCTCTCGCCCTGCGCTTCCCGCAGCGCGCGCTCCTCTTCACGGCGCTTCTCGGCGTCCTGCTGCCGCTTCTCGCGCAGCTTGAGCTTCCCGTGGTTCTCGAGCGCAAACTCGACGATCAAGCGCGAGCGCTCGTGCTCGTCCAACGCGCCGCCCTTCTTGTCGGCCTTTGGACCCGCGGCGTAGTGCGTGAACGCCGGGTTGTTGTTGATCTTGCGCAGCGCCGCGAGCGCGTGGATGTGCTCGGCGAACTCGACAAAGCCGTAGCCGCGCGAGCGCGCCTCTTTGCCAGGCTTCACGTCCTCCGTGTCGCGCACGACCTTGGCCATCTTGACCTTCACAGGCACAGCGTCACTCTTGGGCAAGAGCTCGAGCTTCACTTCCGACCGCTCAACGTTCTTCTCGCGCATGCCGGCGATCGCGCCGTCGCGGAAGATCTCCTTGAGGCGCTTGTCGTCGACCGTCGCGCCAATGTTCCGGACCGACAGCCGCACGGGTGAGACAAAGTACATGGGGTTCTTGAGCTTCTCCTTCTTCTCGCGGATCGCGCGCCGGCGCTTCTCAATGTCCATCTTTGGCAGCAAGAGCTCGTCTTCCGAGAGTTTGTTCACGTTGATCGTGCCTTCGTACGCCAAGTACATGTTGCGCTTGTCCTTCTTCTTGCGCTCGTTGCTGTTCTCAGTCGTGAGGCGATCGGCGTCTTCTTTCGCCACGGCGCGCGTGAGCGAGAGCATGCGGCCATCGAGCACGAGCGCGTCGCCGTCTGCGAGCGCCGAGAGCGTGAACAAGTTCTCCTTCTTGTGGCTCTTCTTGCTGCTCTGCTTCTTCTTTGCCTCTTCGCGATCGGCTGCGAGCTGCCCGCGCGCCAAGACGCGGTCCGCGATCGTTGCGTCCTTGAAGCGCACAAAGCCGACGCCCTTTGACAGCCCCGAGCCAAAGTCGTAGACAATGCGCGCGTACTCGACGGCGCCAAACGTCGCAAAGAACGCCTTCAAGCCGTCCTCCGTTGTCTGGAACGACAGGTTCCGGATGAAGATCGTGCGGTAGCGCTGCGCGTCTGTGTCGACCTTTGGCGCTGCCTCCTCTTCCTCTTCGTCGTCTTCGTCATCATTGTCCTCAGCCTCTTCATCGCCGCTTTCGTCGCCGTCATCGTCCTCTTCGCCTTCGTCGCCAGACGCCATCTCGAGCTCGTCGTCGTGGCCTTCACCATCTGGGTCGTTATCCTCGTCGTCGTCGTCCTCATCAGGGTTCACCTCCATGCTCTTCTGCGTCCGCTGCTGCTCGATGTACTTGGACTTGGCGAGAGCAAAGTCCACAATCATCTCGCGCCCGCGCACTTTGACGCCGTTCAGCGCTTCAACGGCCTGACGCGCGTCAACGATGTCGCGGAACTGCACAAAGCCAAAGCCGCGGCTGCGGCCAACGGCGTCTGGCGCTGCGTTGTCTGGGTCGTCGAGTGGCATGCGCACGACGCGGGCTTCAAAGAGCGGGCCGTGCACTTCGAACGCCGTCTCGAGGTCTTTGTCCGTCGTGTCAAAGTGGAGGTTACGCACAATCAGACGCAGACCTTCGTGGTCGCTCGCGCTCGAGGCGCCGCCAGTGGCGAGGCACTTGACCTTGAGCATTGCGCCTTTGAAGATGTGGTGGTCGAGCTTCCGGATCGCCACTTGCACGTCCGTGAGCTTCTCGAACTGCACAACGGCGAACTTCTTGCCCGTCTTGGGCTCCTCCTTGAGCTCCAGCGACACGGCTTTGCCGATCTTCTTGACCTTCTTCGCAATGTGCTTCTGCGTCACGTCTGCGCCGAGGCCGTAGATCACGATCGACTTCTCCTCGGGCTTTGCGCCGTCGTTCTTGCGCTGCTCCACCTGCCGCAGGAACTCGCGGTGCATGCGGCGCCGCGCATTGCGGTCGCTCTGGACGTGGCCGTCAGCGCTGACCTTTGGCTCGGCCGCGGCAAAGTTTGGACCGTCCGCGAGCAGCGCGTCGGCCGACTTGTTTGCTGCTGTGTCCTTTGTCGGCGTCTTTGGCTTTGGCTCTTGCGGCGTCTGCTTGGTCTTTGCCACTGGCTCTGCCACTGGTGCAGCAGCGTCTTCGTGGGACTCGTCCTTCTTCTCCTTCTTCTCCTTCTTCTCCTTCTTCTCCTTCTTCTTCTTCTCCTTCTTCACAGGCGCTTCGACAGTCTCTTGCTCTGGCTCAGGCACCACCGCCTTTTCCTTCTTTTCCTTCTTCTTCTTGTCCTTCTTCTTGTCCTTTGGCTTCTTCTCCGACACGGCGTCGCTCGTCGTGTCAAGAGCGATGTAGTCCTCTGTCTCGCGCTTTGCTGGCGCGTCAGCCGTCGCTGGCGCGGCAGTGGCAGCAGGCGCTTCCTGCGCACGAGCTGGCGGCTGCTGCTGCTGCTGTCCCTTCTTCCCCTTCTCACGCGCGATCTCTGGTGACAGTCACGACAGAGTCTGTGCGTTAGCACACGCGCCAGACACTGAGCCAAGCAAGCGAGAGAGAGAGAGAGAGAGAGAGAGAGAGAAAGACGCACCGAGACGCATGCGGCGGCCCTGGAACTCGTGGCCATTGAGCTTCTCGACTGCGTACTGCGCGTCGCTCTCGATCGCACTGACGCACAGAGAGAGACAGAGAGAGACACAGTTAGCTCATGGTCGACTGCAGCAGTCGTTGATACAAGAGCAACAGCAATGCACGTACTATCGGACGAACGCAAAGCCGCGCGTGAGCATGTCGCTCTTCTTCTTGCCCTTGTCTTTGATCACATCGACCTTCTTCACGGGACCAATGTCGCCAAAGACCTGCTCGAGCTCCTCTTGCGTCACGCCGTACGGCAAGTTGCGCACAAACACGCTCGCCATCGCTCTGTGTATATGCGTGTGTATGTGTTGAGCAGCGACAGCGGAGAGACAGACAGACGTCGATGCTGCGTGTGCAAGAGCTCTCTCTCTCTCGACGGCGACGGCGCTGACGATGATAGCGCTCGTTGTGTGTGAGAGCTCCAAGAGACACGGCTGCACCAACTAAACTGGTGGCCACCAGCAACTGTCTACCCGATGTATACAGGTCTCTCACCACCCACTCGCACAGGATATTCACTATACAGAGGTTCATTCAAATACAGTACATAGAGAGGTTCCTCGATCCCAATCACGACACAGTCGATCGCTCATGAGCTCCTGAGGTTCACGCTTCATGCTCTCGCAAGCAGACACGACGGGGTAGACGGACATACATCTTGACAATGTGCAGTTCTAAATATGCGTGTACTCAATTCGCAGCCGCGCTGCTGCTGCTGGACGCTGCGAGCCCGAGGATCCCCGCCATGTCCTCCGCCGCGTAGCCCTTTGCGTTCTTGTTGCGCAGGCGCTTGTGGTACACAATGCGGCGCGAGATCGTTGTCGCCGCGCCCGACGCCACTTTCTTCTCGCTCTTCTTCGCTTTCTTCGCCTTCTTCGCGGCCTTGCGCTCCTTCTTGAGCTGCTTCTTGCGCTTCTTGGCCGACGACACGGACGCGTCGCTCTCGGCGCCATCGTCGCTCGCGCTCTTGTCTGTAGGTAGCGCCACACAAACTATGCGTGAGTTGTCTGTCGTCGCAGCGATACACAGTCTCACACACAGACAAACGCACCGCCGTATTTCTTGTTGAGCGTCTTGAGCACGTCAGCAAAGCTCGTGGCCGTGGACGACCAGCCCTGCACTTCGGCTTGTTTGAGGCTGCAGCCGACGCCGAGGTTCTCCGACCGACGCGCGATCTTGACGTGCGTCGCTTGACCCTGCAGCTCTTTGCCGACACCCTTGCCAGCGGCCCAGCCCATCTTCACGAGCATCTTGTAGCCAAACTTGGACGTGTCAGCAGCCCACGCCATGTTCTGCATGCCACCGAGCGCGACCATCGTCTGGCCGTCGTCGTTCGCTGCTGCTGCTGCCGTTGTCGTCGCGCTCGTGTCGACGTCTGCGCTTGCCATTGTTGCTGTTGCTGTTGTTGCTGGTCGTGGTAGCAGTGGATGAGGAAGAGAGGACAAAGTGCGCCAACGTCGTCGTCGAGCTCTGCTGCTGCCTCTTTGACTGCTTGCTTGCTTGCTTGGAAATGCGAGTCACCTTCGCATCCAGTCAAAATCCGACTCAGACTCAGACGCCCGTTTTAAAGAGGGTCACCAACAGATTTACAAAGGTAATGCAGCATACTTTTTGGAAGTGAAGTCACAATAGTGAGGTGTAGCCATCTCTTGCGAGTCAAGATCCATTCGCTTTTCCACACGCGCTCTCTCTCTACAATGTGCTGCGCGCTTAGAAGCTGTGGTACTCGCGCACAAACTGCTCTAGCCGCGTCTTCAGTGCAGCGCGGAACGGCGACGACGCGGCAGACAGCGCAGTGTGCAGCGTTTTGCCGTTCGCAGACGTGTACCGGCTCGGCACAACTGCTTCAGCGTCGAGGTCGCCGCCCGAGTCCGAGCTCACGTCGAGGAACTTGAGTTCGCCGTCAACGCGCTCGCCGCTCGCGAGCTCCAGTGAACACGCGAGCGTGAACGCAAAGTCAAAGATGTAGCGCTTCGCGCCACGCACGACAGCGATCGACGCGTCGCCTGTGAGGTCGCGCACTGCGCCAGCCAAGACAACGCCAGCGACACCTGCGCTCGCTGGCAATGGCGTCGCGACGCCTGTGAACAGCGCCTCGAACTTGCTCTTGGCCCACGCAGTCATGTCGCGCTCTTCAAACGTATTCCCGACGTTCCACGCTGAACCGCCTTCGACGCTCTTGATCTGCACGATTAGCGCAACATAAGCAAACTGTTAGCGCAACATACGCGCATCCACTATAACGTCACACGAGCAGACCACTATACCTGCACGGCGTTCACGTCCGTCACTTTCTTCGGCGCAATGTCGCCAATGAGCTGCTTCGCTTCGTCCGTGAGCTCATTGTTGAAGAACGTCGTCACGCGTCCGTCTGCGAGCTTCTTGTAGCCGCGCACAGCGCCCACGATCGTCTCGTCATCGTCGGCTTCAATGTGCTCGACAGAGCTGCTGCTGCTACTGCTAGTGGTCGTCGCTGCTGTTGCAGAGCTGCTGCTGCTAGAAGACGACGACGACTGCACGACCTCGACGCGCGTGACTTTCTTGGGCGACGACGGCGCAGCGACTGGCGCGTCCTTTTGCTGCTTTGCGAGCGCTTCGACCTGTGCAAACAGCGTGTTCACCGACTTGTTTGCAGGCTCGAGCGCCTGTGCGTGCTGGAGCGCCGCGAGTGCGTCGCGGTACCGCTTGAGCTTGCTCAGCGCCTGCGCTTTGCGGAAGTAGCCCTTGGCGTACGTTGGCTCGAGGCGCACGCACGCGTCGGCGTCTTCGAGCGCGAGCTGCGTCTTGCCCATCGACGTGCGCGTGGCCGAGCGGTTCGCAAAGAAGATGTGCTGGTTCTTCAGCGGGTCGCTGCTGTTGATCTCGATCGCTTTCGAGTACAGCGCATCAGCTTCTTCGAAGCTCTTTTGCTGGAACGCCGTGTTGCCGCGGCGCTTGAGCTCTTCGACGAGCCGCGTGAGGCTCTCAGTGTCGCTCGCGAACGCGTTCAGGACGTCTGAGTGGCGGTTGAACGGCAGTCCGTCGCCACCAAACATGGTGCTCTTGGTGTTGCTAGTGACTGTCGAGTGTGCGTCGCGAAGAAGCGCTGCAGATGCGTACGACGCGAGCAGCGCAGCGCAAGTGATCGAGTGTGTTGTCGCTCAAAGTCAAATGGGCTTGTGCGTGCGATGTTCCCGAATCTTCGACAAGTGCACAATAACAATTGCTAGTGCTTTCTGAGCCATTTAATGTGTGAAAAGTAGACATGTGTTTCTGCATATTGTGGCTTGATGTCGCTACAGTCGAAATCGAGCGTGATGAAATCGAGGTACATGCTTGGAGCACAGCAGTGCTTGCTTGGAGCTCACGATAGCTAGCCCACCATGGACTGAGCAAGCCTACAAGACAGATAGATACATGTTGTTGTCGTTACGCTATTGACGTGTGCTTGTCCTCTTCGTCAGTCGGAGTTGTTGTTGTCGTTGACTTTGCACTGGCGTCCGACGCCTCAGGTGCCAACACGTAGAGCGTCATGGGGTCGTCTGCTGCAAAGTACGCGACTTTGCGCTCGCGCTCGTTCGGGTCGATGATCTTCGCTGGGACCATGAGCACGGACGGTACGCTCACGTTCGCAAACTGCTCGTGCACTTGCCGTGAGCTCTCGAGCAGTGGCTGCACTAGACTCCGGAACTCTTCAAACCCGACGCTCTGCGTACGTCAGGCAGGCGGCACCGAACACGCACAGTCAGTGGTCAGTCGACATTGCAGTCTGTCTATAGAGATAGGTAGAGCAAGCGCACGCACGAGAAAGTTGAGCGTGAACGCTCCGACGCCGACGAGTCCGCCGCCTGGGACTGGGTTCACGTGCCCTCGCCAGGTTTTCGCACCTGACGTTGTCCATACACACGAGCTGCTCAGTTGCGTAGAGCTCATGACCGTAAGACATCGGATGGAGCATTTGCAGAGACGCACCAAAGAGACTGACGTGGAACGCCCAGTCGCGAATGCAGTAGAACGGCAGCGAGAACGATCGGTACGCAGTGTACCCAGGCGTGTCGGAGACGTACACGACGCGGTACTGCGAGACGTAGCACCGACCTTCGTGGCCGTAGAAGCAGCCGCCTTGTCCTGGGTATCCACTGCGCATGCATTTGCATCGCAGCACGAGCATGAACATGAGCAAGTGCGCGCGACAGAGGCAGAGACTGTCAGTCGCTGCGCACGCCACCACGACCAGCAGCTGCTAGAACGCAGTCAGTTCATGGTTGCGTCACGCACTTGCCGCTCTCGACAGTGAGCTTCACGTGGCGCAAGAGGAAGTAGAAGCTCTCGTACGGCGAGACCAAGTACGGCACGACGTCCTCGTGCAGTCCGACGTTGATGCTCATGCCGTCGCTTTTCAGGTTGTGTCTCATGTATTGCGTTCTCTGATGCTGCATACTTTGATTCTCAGTTCGTGCATGCTGCGAATCCCTCTCAAACGCGATTGGACAAAGCCACTTGCGTTCAGTATGTTCGTGTCTAAGACGCATCAAGTTCATCACTTGCGCTGATCATCTCAAGCACCGACCTTCTCTCTTGTCTTGCTGCGATCGCATGCTCTAGCGCTCCTGTGCACGCTCTGTCGCTCCAAATGCATGGCGTATGTGTGTTTATGCGTTACAATAAATCGGAGAAAGGAGGGCGCTCGCTGGTGTCCTGGAGTCCTATGCGCAGTCTGAGACGAGTCGTTGCTTCACTTCGTCGTTGCTATTGCTGCTTCGAGCCACGTCTCAGTCGCAATGTCAACGACAGCAATGACGATCGCCACAGCGCTCGAGTGCATAACTTAGTCGTAGTCGTCCTCCTTGGACCACTTTGCTGGAGACCCGAGGCTCTTGGAGCCCTTGGCGTCCGCGCGCTGGGACTTGGCGTCGTCCTTGGCGTCGTCGCCGTCGTCGTCGCTCGTGTAGTACGACTTCTTTGCCTGCGCACTGTCCTCCGGGATGTACTTGTACTCGGCCTTGTTGTGCATAATGAGCTCGTCGCCGACAAAGTAGAAGCTGTCGGAGACCGTCGCATACGGATTTGCGATCATGTCGGTGATGAGGTCATCGTCGAGCGGCGGCATGGAGTAGATCGCGTCCCACGTGTTCACGCTCGACGGAATGCAGAAGCCGAACGTGAAGTCGTAGCTCTTGACGATCTCGTCGCGAAAGTAGTGGCGCTCGATCATGCGCAGGCCGTGCACTTCCTTTGGTCCGACCGAGAACTCGAGCTCAGTCTTGATCGCTGGCAGCCGCAGCACGTCCTCGGAGAACTCGTACCGGATCGTGCGGTACGCAGCTTCACCGCGCGCTTGCGAGAGGTCGACTTTCGGCACCGCCTTGCTTGGCTGGTTCTTCCCGATCTCAAAGATCTTGCGCTTGCTCTCGTAGTCCGAGATCGCAAAGTGCAGGAACTCGATGCCGTACGTGTTGGCGTTCACAGGGCACAGGAACGCTGCATGGCAAGGGACATATACAAGAGCACATTAGCACATTAAACCACATCGATAGCAAGGATGCTTCAGCACACAGACGCAACGCAAGCAAGCACGCGAGACGCACATTCTGTTGGAGCTTCGAGCTCGAGGACGTCTTCTGGCGTGAATCTCTTCCGCGACATTGTAGTGCACTCGCTCGATGGATCAGTCCGACTCTACTACTGCTACTGCTGCTGCTGCTGTCGACGGCTTGTGAGCAGACTGCGGCGGTGCGCGAGTGCGAGGGAGCAAGTGTGGCGGCCATTGCGCGCGCGTCCGAGCGTCCGTCCGTTTGCTGTGGCTGGGGTTTCGTGCGCCTGCTCGATCTCTTCGTGCTCACACCGCTTCGCGTCTCTTCATGTTCGCACATATATGTGGTTCACATGTCCTTTAAAGTACGAATCAGTGTATCCATACTGAAAACAAGTGAGCTTGAAGCGCAACAACTAAATCGACTGACTAAGATTCATATTTTATTTAGTACTCGAATCTATTCCTGCGCGCTGCTGCGAAAGAGGCTGCACGCCCTCTTTATACACGCTACAGAACAAACCGGTGCAACAAGCACGACGACAACGAGCTCGTGCGGCGGTGTCGAGCGCAAGCAGCTCTCTATCTGTGTCTCTGTGCACGTGCGCCTCCCTCACGCTTCGAATACATACTCGAGTGTGCGCGCTCTCGTCTGGTGACCAAGAGCTCGCTGGATGAGCGGCACCAGTGCGTGCATTGACACTGACGACGCGACGACGACGACCATGACGCGCGACGCCGGTGCGAGCCGCACGTTCCGCTCGATCTTCAGCGGCGCCATGCGGCACGAGAGCGACGAGCTCGAAGACGTCGGCGAGCTCAAGCTCCACCACTTCCAGCGCACCAGCAGCAGCACGTTCAGCGACAGCACGGGCTACCGCCGCAACGACGACATTGACGACATCGACGACGACGACGACGACGATGGCGTCTGGAGTGATGGCGACGACGCTGCATCGCCACGGCCAAGCAAAGACCTCCTGCGCGTTTTCGACGACAGCGCGATGCAGCGTGACGACAGCAGCAACAACAACCACACAGCGACTGAGCAGCGCGCAGCTACCGACAGTGAGCAGGACGCATTCGCCGCGACCAGCAGCAGCGATGAAGCAGGGGCCGCAGGAGCAGCGCCTCGTGTGATTCCGGTATGTCCGTCTGTATGGCGTGTGTGGTTCTGCCGGACTGGCTGTGGTGCTCTCTTGTCAATGAGAGCTGACCTGACTTGACCGTGTATGTGTGTGTGTGGATGGCGCTAGCACCGCCGGTCGATGGAGGAGTGGGCGGACGACGACGACGAAGAGGACGCGTGGAAGGACATGCTTCAAGCGAAAGTGAACCAGCTGGAGCTCGTGATCCAGAGCAACAACGACGCGCAGCCGACAGACGCGCGGATAGCGCTCTCGACGACGACTGGTGCGACGCACTTTGGTGCAATGCGAACTGCTCCGATAGACCGTCCAATGAGCCGGAACAAGCTCCAGCGCACGTCCGGGACGTCGTCCGACGGCTCGATGCCTGCGAGTCAGCTGCGCCAGCCAGTAGGCGGACTGCACTTGCCGCCAGCGCCTGCTGGCGTCTCGTCGCCATCGGTACGACCCTGTAGCTTCTGTATGGAGCCGATGGCTATCGAGGCAAGTATCCTGACCACCACTTGTTGTCCTATGACAATGGATGACATAGAACTACTTGCGCAAGCGCACTGGTTCGCGCGACTTCACGCCGTCGCTCGTCTCGAAGCTCTGCGGCGACGCGAAGCGCACAGCGAAGAAACCAGCGAGTGGCAGTGGCAAGTCGCTCCCGCGCTCTGCCTCGACAAGCGCCATCACGCGCTCTGGCGCTCGCACGGCGGCGCGCAAGAACTCGTTCGACGCAACGCACGGCGGCGCAGTGCGGCCGAAGCCCAGCAGCAATTTGGCTAGTGCAGCAGCGCTGCCTCCTGCGGCGCAGCGCGCGATCAGCGACGCCGAAGCCGTGCGGAGGTTCTTGCTTCACGACATCAAGCAGGTGCGATCGCCTCATTCTTTAGGACCTCTTGCGTGCGCGGCTCGTGTGCCTCAGACTCAAGGCGCACCTGTGACTTTATATGAATGGCGCAGATGTCAATGGACCGCCTCGTGGCCGACGCCAAGCGCCTGCAGTTCCTCGAAGCGTTCTACAAACAGCAGCAGACGCGCGACAGCAGCAGCAGCAATGAGGACGCATCTTCAGGCGCTGCGACGTAGCTCCTGCCTATTTATCTTTCCTGCCTCCTCTCTCTCACACACACTCACAGTCGCATCAACACGACCATCACTCTCTCTCTCTTGATCATGTCACTAAACGCCAGCATGGTCACTAAACTGCTGCAGTGCACTCAGTGCGACTTCGTACGTCGCAAACGTCGAGCTGTGCGTCACGACCGATTTTACGAGGCTCGGCGCCGTGCCCTTGTACAAACCACGGAGCCCTTCGTGGCGCACGATCGCACAGAAGCAGTCCCACGACGTCGCGTAGTGCGGAATGACGCCGTAGGACGCACAGCGCGGCACTTGGCGCATCTGCATGCGCTTCTTCACCGTGTCCAATGGGTACACGGCGAGCTTCGAGAGCAAGCCAGCGACTGCGCCCGTGCCAACGTACGACAGTGCGACGGCGAGTGCGCTCGCATGTGCCAAGTCGACGTGCGTCGCAGCAGCGGCGTTGAGCGACGAGTAGATCCCAAAGCTCAGCCCCATGTACGGCGCGATCTGGAACAGCGTCGCGCCGAGTCCGCTGTAGAAGCCCTGGACGCCGCGCGTTGCGTACATGTGCTGCGCGAGGCTCGCGAGTGTTGGGAACTGCTTTGGCACGCCTTGGCTCGCAAAGATCGTGCGGAAGAGGTCGAGCGGGTACGTCACGCCAGTCGCAATGACCCCAGCGAGTGCGCCGTTGAGCGTACTCACGACAGTGCCATGGCGCTCCGTGAATTGGTCGGACCAGACGCTCGAGAGGCGTCGATAGCAGCCAAACTGGATCGCCGAGTATGAGACCCAGAGCCCCGTGGCGGCCAAGTTGCCTCTGTTGATCAAGCGTGAGTGAGTGAGTGAGTCCTTAAGACGCTCTCGGACGAGAAAGGACGGACGTACTACAGACGTACCGCCAGAAGCTCTTGAGTCCTTCTTCAGCGTGGATGCTCCGGAGTGACTGCGCGAACGTGACGTACTTGGCGCGCGCCGCGGCTCGTCGTGTGATCGGCGCTTGCTGGACTTGGAACCTGCGCATGCGTAGTGCAGACAGTGTGAGTCGATTGCATGGGCATGTGTGTACGAGGAGCAGTAGACGAATGGCAGAGGAGCGGACGGACCTGATCTTCACGAGGTCTGGCGTGTGCCAGGCAGACAGAGACACACGAACAAGCGAGCGAACGCACGTGTGTATTCAAGGCTACTGTTAGCGTACACGTGCATTCACAGAGCGCGCTGCTGCAGTGCAAATGGAACACGAGCGACGCCAGCAGGCGTACCGAATGGCGCAGCGATCATGCGCGTTGCGCCTGTGTGCAGTCAGGCAGCAGCAAGAGGAGCCCACGCAGCAGCAGCGTCAGTGCAACTCGTAGAGTTGCACACGTGCGTCAAGCTCATGTATTGTCGCGCACCTCCTGCGATCGCGCCAGCAGCAGCTGCTTGCGTCGGCGTCGCCTCGCCGCCCATTGATCTGTCGGTCGACGCGTTGATTCGATGGATCGCGGTGTTGTTGCTTGGTGGGGACGTTTTGTATGGATGTTTGTATGGGGCCAGTATTCAAGCGAGCTAGCGCCGCTTCTTGGTGTCACGACGAGCATGTGCATGTGCATGCGCATGTGCTGCTGCTGCACGTTGTTGTAGGTGTGCGAGTCGCGCAGTAGATAGCGATCGCGTATCGTCGACGCGGAAGCACAGCGTCGGCGCGAGCACGACAAAGATCACAAAGCACGCCATGAAGAGATCGGCCCAGACGCTCGAGCCGCCACTCGGTCGACTCGCTCGCTTCGTTGCGTTCATACTGGTGGCAGTTGTGCTTGTGCTGGTGCTGGTGCGACGACGGCTCGGGACGTCCGAGGCTTGAGCAATCTCGACGAGTAGCAGCAGCACGAGCATCCGCACACGCTGCATCGTCGCCCTTGTTGCCATGATGTGCACGTGAGAGAGATGGCGACTGCTCGTTTCTCGGTGGCTTTTCGATCAACACTCTTATTACACGAGACGACAAGAAGAAGCATGCACTGCTGGCGACTGCTCCTGGTGCTGCTGCTAGGCGCACTCGCAGTGGCAACGCACGACAGCGCAGCACTCGCACATGTGCTCGTTGCAGTCGGGAAGTGCGCGACGCGGGATGGAACTGCTGTGCTCGCACAAACAGTCTCTGTGGCAAAGAGCAGTCGAGCGCGAGATGCAGATCTGCGACTTGTGCGTGTCGATCCAGCTCTGCGTGACGACACGGACAGCGCACGTGATGAGCGCACTGCTAGTGCTACTGTAGACGCACCACCTGGAGTTGGCTACTTGAGCTTCGGCGCTCACGCATTGATAAACGAGCAGCAGCTCAGCATCGCACACACGTGCAGACGCCGCACAAGCGCAACCACAGCACCACAGAGAACGACAGCAGCAGCAACAGATCGCAACCGCATGACTACAAGCGACCTCGCCCGCATCGCTCTCGCACAGTGCTCAAGCACTGAGTGTGCTATGGAGCGCATCGGAGCGCTCGTAGACGCACAGAGCTTTGATTGCGACAGTGACGACACCGAGGATGTCCATACTTCATCACGTGCAACTGGCGCAATGGCGATCGCAGACAAACATGGCGACGTCTGGATCGTCCACGTCTGGCGTGTTGGAGAGCGCAAGACCGAGTGGAGTGCGCAGCGACTCGCAGACGATCACGTCGCAGTCGTGTCACCTATGGCCATTCACGCAGACGCCATTGAGCTACGAGACAATGGAGATGAAGACGCTGACGACGAAGTCGCCTTGCGCTGCCGCGTGTGGCGCAAGCTGCAGGCATTCATCACACTCCCAGATGCATGGCGCGACGGCAGTAGCTGTACTGTGCGCTCGCTGCTATCATTGCAAGTGCGCACGCCTTTGAGCATTGAGGACATGATGCATCTCGTGCGCACGAGCGCAGCGCTGGACTCGGAGCGACTGCTCTTTCGCGCAGTGCTGCAGACGCGCAGTGGCGTCCCAGACTCGCTCGGCGGCGTGCTCTGGTTCAGCGCCTTTGCTTCTGCAACGACGACGGTCTTCCTGCCGCTCTCGTGTGCACAGCAGCGCTTGCCTGGCGATGCGTCCGGACAGCTCGTCATGCAGCAAGTGCTCGCAGCAGCAGCCAACGAAGCAAAGAGCGGAGTGGTCACTGAGGCGACGACCCAAGACGACGCACTGCAGCGAGAAGCGATTGATCTGCACCAGCGCTTTGTCCGCGAGCTGTCGCGTCTCGGCGACTCGGCTGCCATTGCGCGCTTCATTGAGTGGGACCTCAACGCATTCGCAGCACGCGTCGCAGCGCAGCAGCAGCAACAGCTCATAGCGACATCATCTACAGCGCGTCCTACAGCTCAAGATGACAGATTGCCCATTGAGCAGCACACATCAGTGTGGACGCTCACACTCGCGATGCTCATGGCACTGGTGATGCTCGTGCTTGGTGCTCTGCGGCGCACACGAAGGCGGCGACGTGGGTACGTCCGCGTCTCGAGACAGCCAAGTGAGTGACCAGCAGTCGCAACAGCAGCAGCAGGCGATAGGGAGACACCAGATGGCGCCAGTGTGTGTGTGGGAGTCGTGTCTATAAACGCAAAGCGCACGTCCGCACTGCTCCTGCTATCCTCACCAGAGCGACTCAGCAGCAGTAGCAGTGCGCACGTGGTCTATCGCTCTCTCTCGCTCTACTTGTTCTTCGCCGCCATCGCCTTTTCGTGCTCAGCCATGAGACGCTCCTGCACGTCGCGCGTCACGAGGTCGTGCGTCTTGTACTCCATCGTGAACTCGCCCTTGCCCTGCGTCGACGACCGCAAGTCGGTCGAGAAGCCAAACATGTTCTGGAGCGGCACGTCGCAGCGCACGACCGTTGACATCTCATCGGCGTCGCTGCTGTTGATCATCCCGCGGCGGCGGTTCACTTCGGCGATCGCCGTGCCCTGGAACTCGTTCGGGACTTCGACTTCGACCGACATGACTGGCTCGAGGATGCACGGCTCGGCCTTGAGGAACGCCTGGCGAATCGCCTGGACCATCGCAGTCTTGAACGCGAGCTCGCTCGAGTCGACCGAGTGCGCCTGGCCGTCGTTGATCACGACGCGCATGCGCTGCACGGGGTGGCCAACGAGCCAGCCCTTCTGCACCGCCTCCTTCGTGCCCTTCTCACACGCTGCGATGTACTCGGGCGGGATCGCATTGCCGATGATCGCGTTCACGAACTCAACGTCCTTGGCATCGGGGTCCTCCAGTGGCTCAATGTACCCAACGACACGGGCGTACTGACCCGACCCGCCGCTCTGCTTGCGGTGCAAGTAGTTGAACTCGGCGCGCGTGCGGATCGTCTCGCGGTAGTTCACCTGTGGCGCACCCGTGGCGACTTCGCAGCCGTACTCGCGCTTCATGCGCTCGACGTAGATCTGCAAGTGGAGCTCGCCCATGCCACTGATGATCGTCTCTTTGCTGTCGTCGTCGACGCGAACGCGGAACGTCGGGTCCTCTTTCTGGAACCGGTTCAGCGCTTTCGAGAAGTTGGCGATCTGCGTCTTGTTCGTTGGTGTCACGGCCAACGACATCACAGGCTCGGGGACGTGGAGACTCGTGAGCGTGAACTTGGCGGCGTTCGTGTCGCTGAACGTGTCCATACTCGCGCACTCGACGCCAAACATCGCGACGACTTCGCCAGCGCTCACTTCGTCGACGTCCTCCATCTCGTTCGAGTGCATCTTGACGAGCCGCGGGACCTTGATGCGCTTCATGTCGCTCATGTTGTAGATGAAGCCGCCGCGCTTGAGCGTCCCAGAGTAGATGCGCATGTACGTGAGCTGCCCAAACTTGCCTTCTTCGAGCTTGAACGCGAGCGCGAGCAGTGGCGCCGACGGCGAGCACGGCACGAGCACCTTCTCTTCGTCCTGCGACTGGTCGAGCGCATAGTTGGCAATCTCCGTCGGACTCGGCAAGTACGACACGACGGCGTCAAGCAGTGGCTGCACGCCGCGGTTCTTGAACGCTGAGCCCATGAGCACGGGCACAAACTTGTGTGCGATCGTCGCGCGGCGCACGGCGTCGCGCAGTTGGTCGTGCGTCGGCTCCTCTTCCATCAAGAAGAGCTCGCCGATCTCGTCGTCGACGTCTGCGAGCGCTTCGATCAGCTCCTGGCGCTTCTCCTCTGCGAGTGCGCGCGTCGCTGGCGGAATGTCGTCCGAGATGTCGATCGTCTCGCCGTTCTCGCCCAAGTTGCGCAGCGCCTTCATTGTGATGAGGTCCACGGCGCCTTCGAGGTCGTTCTCAGCGCCAATGGGCACTTGCAGCGCGTGCGCATTGAGCTTGAGCTGCGCGCGCAGGTCGCGAATGACCTTCCACGGGTTCGCGCCCATGCGGTCGAGCTTGTTGATGAACGCAATGCGTGGCACACCGTACCGCTTCATCTGCTTGTCGACCGTCAGCGACTGGCTCTGGACGCCCGAGACACCGCAGAGCACGAGTACGCCGCCGTCGAGCACACGCAGCGCGCGCTCGACTTCGATCGTAAAGTCGACGTGCCCCGGCGTGTCGATGATGTTGATGTTGGCGTCCTTCCAGCTCGCGTACGTCGCCGCGGACTGAATCGTAATGCCCTTCTCGCGCTCGAGCTCCATCGAGTCCATCTTGGCGCCGACGCCGTCCTTGCCGCGCACGTCGTGGATCGCATTGATGCGGCCAGTGTAGAAGAGAATGCGCTCCGTGAGCGTCGTCTTGCCCGAGTCAATGTGCGCCGAGATACCGATGTTGCGCAAGTTGCTCATGTAGCCCTCTGGCACGGGGTGGCCCTCGGCGAACGGACGCACGCTGTCGGCATCTGCGCTGAACGCGCGCGCGAGCGCTGGCGAGATGCGGCGCGGCTGCGACTGGAGCGACGAGGTCGGACGGCGCGCTGCGGCCGACGCCGCGCGAGTCAACTGGAGCCAGCGCATGACGAGCGAGCGAGCGAGCGAGCAAGAGGCGGATGATGCGGAGCAGGCACGAAGTCGAGCAATGCGCTGCCACTCACGTCGTTCGAGCGGAGCCACAGATGAATGCACTTGACGAATGTATGCTGGTGAGCAATAGGAGGTTATGATAGTGCAATAACAAAGGGTGATCAGCGTCACACTTACTCTTCCGGTATTCAACTGGTTTCTTTGTGGCAGAAAAACGCAAGATTCAAAGCACCGGTACTATCGATAGTATTCGGTGTTTGCAATCCAAACCGACTATACATCGATATCTAAGCTGACAAATGACCGTGAAGTAACAGTTCCAATGTCAAATACAAGACAAACATCTAGATGAACCGTGAAGTGAAGTCAAAACAAATACCGGTAGCCAGGTAATAATTGGGAAAAATTGATTTTTGTCCAGCTTGTAATCGAGAAATTTTTATACCTCAGAACATTTGTACTGATTCTTGTCCACTTGTTTTAACAGCAGAATCGGAATTGCGAATTAGCAAGACCTAAGCAACTTTCTCTTGTCCAAGGGATGTAAAATCAGCGCGAATGCAACATTTCGCACCAAGGAAACGATTGACGACAAGCAGCAAAGTGGCCGTATCGAAAGGTATGAGAGGCTTAGTCGTCTTGACCCCACCGAACAAGGACACCAAAATACCTGCACCCGTCGCCATCTCGGAGGTGTCTCACGCCACCAAGATATCTGCCGGATTGATCGTCGCGCCATCACGCAGCAGTACGGCGATCTATTTCGAAGTGTTGGTCTTCAAGCCCTACGCCTCACTAAACTCCTTAAGGGCATGCAGTACGTCCACCACAGCTGCTGAGTTCTTCACGTGCACAGCAGTGATATCTGCGTACCCGCACACCTTGACTGTCGTACTAGCCGACTTGCTTGAGAGTGAGATACCATCGTGGCCATTCAGAGTCTCGATCTTTTCGTACAGCAGCTCTGCGGCGAGGGTGTAGATCAAAATCGTCAAAGGACACCCTTGACGAATGTCGTTGTACACGTCGAATGGCCGTGAGTAGTGAGTGTTGACAATGAACCGACTGCGCGTACCACTCTGTAGCCGCAAAGATGTCGACTGCCGTTGCCATCACGCGTCCTGGGACAAAACCAAACTGCATGGGGTGTATGAACTGGGGCAGTAGCGGCTGCAACCGCGCCGCGAACACTCTCGTGAAGATCTTGTAGTCGCTGTTGAGAAAAGAGATCGGGCGAAGGTCCGTCGGGAGAGCAGCACTCTTTGAGATGCACACGACGATGGCTTCGCCGAACGAGCGAGGCAGAACGCCACCAGTGATCCAGAGGTTGAAGAGGCGTGTGAGCAGCGGGACGACTCGAACCTCGTTGTCTCTATACCAGTCGTTGGACAGGTCATCTACAATCGACCACGTTTGCACCGCCGTAAAGACCTCCGTACTTCCACTTCGAGGGTTGTAGAGCACACTCGCTGTAGCTCTGAAGCAGGTGATCGCAATGGTTGGGCGACCACGTAGTCGTTGGCCGTACTGCTGCAAGGTGGCTGCTGTATGACAGGTTGCCATCTTTCACGCATATCTTGCTGTTGCGATTTTGCTGAACTATTAGACGCTATGCCACCGAGCGCATTCACCGTGTTGTCCAACAGCTTTGAAGAGACTCGTGTGTAGAAGGCTCGTCGTTTTGTCTGCTGCCACCTTGACTTAAATACATGTTATCCTACGGTGTACGAAATCTAGCGCAACACCTCCGAATACAAAGCAGAACGAGAACCGGGATTTGTTGAGGATGCGGTGAGAGTGAGTGTCTGGAAATGTGTGTGGGATAAAAATAAGGTTGTAGATATGGATTCCGTTCGACTTGGGTCGAAAATGAGTTGTAGGTATTACCACTCTCCATGACAGTATTTTGGATGCTCACGCGGGTTGTAGCTATTCGTGATATCATCACTCATGGTCAAAGAATAACTCCTTTGGTTTCAATCGCTGTGTTTGCTCTTTTCCGCATCTTGAGCACGAATCTCCTACTGCCAAGCCATTCTGTACGGCACTTGCAAAAGTGCACCAACATCCTGCCAGTGCTTCCTTTTGCGAGCTGCATTTGTCGCGGAGTGATCGTCCCGTGATTTGGTCACATGCGTTGACTTACGAGAAAGCGCTGGAGCGAGCACAGGATAAAGTCTATGCAGCAAGAACGACGCATAAAAACAATCACAGTCAACTATTGCCACAGTCATGCGAAGCACATCGATACCTCTCGTGCGCCATGTGCAGAAAGACCCAACATCTTGCATCAAGTAAACAGTCGACGGCATACCACAACCATGCGAAGCGAGTTTTGAACGATCCATACCGTCCGTACAACGTCTTGCATCTAGCAAAGAATGGATGCAAGCAACCGTGTCGAAACATATCTTTAAGAGTATCTGAAGTTCTTAGAGGAGGAAATTCCCGGTCCAGTATGCCGTCTTGACCGCGAATCCGAAGTTGCAACGTTCAAGTGAGTGTGCTTCTTTCCCAGTATCGACATCCTCACAAGCCGGAGATCGTTCATGTACTCGAGCGCCTTGTAGCTCTCAAAACGGAACCCAAAGTAATCGGCAACGAAGCATGAGATTGGTGCCTTTGCTCGCTACTCTCCGCGCGCGCTCTCTTCATCGGCTCCGTCCTTGGGTGCGCGCGCACCAAGTGTTGTAGTTCGTTTCATCAACAACAATGCAGTCTTGCAGCCGCCATGGCGGCCAATGTGAGCTTACCCGAGTATTGATATATATGCACAGTGATCACACAAACGAGATAGTTGACAATCAAGCTAAGGGTTGAAATGGAGTTCTAGCCATCGTCACTTTCAAGCCGAAACGCCTTGAGTATAAATGTATTAGTGTCGTTGGGTTGAAGTTGTAGCTGTAGCGTTGAGAATATCACTCATGGTCAAAGAGAATTTTCGTGTTCAATCGCTATGATTACGCCTAAATGAAGTGGTCCACATATTGCCCGGTGTCTCAAACAAGCATACTTTACTCAAAAGAGCTGAAAACACCTACAAGTTTGTATGCTTTGGTCGCCTCAAAATGGCTTGTATTCTATCAGCATTAAAGTATGCAACGCTCAAACGTTTTAGACTGTGATGACTCGCATCCGTTCGCACTTTCACTTTTAGATCGACAACCAGCTCAAGCACCAGCACGCCTTGCAGCTCCAGCAGCTCAAGCACCAGCAGCTCACTCACTCAAGCAGAACCAACCTCCCAGCATGCAGACAACAACGATCGCAGTGCGCTCGCTGGCGCGCTTCGCCAGTCTCGCCACTCGCACGCGCGCGCCAGTGCGTTTGCTTCAACACCACCGCTTCAACAGCAGCAACAGTGGCAGTGGCTCTTCGACGTACAATGCGGCAGCTGCTGCGCGCACGCTCAAGCTTCTCGAGCGCCGCAAAGTCACGACCCTCGATATCGGCATCCTCAAGCGCAAGAACAAACCCATCACGATGGTCACGGCGTACGACTACCCGTCAGCTGTGCACGTCGACCTCGCCGGCTTTGACATCCTGCTCGTTGGCGACTCGCTCGGCATGGTCGAGCTGGTGCGTCTTGCTGTTGCATCTGCCAGAGCACACAGATGCATTGCCGGCATAGACGCTCATTGCGCTGTCTGCTACACTTGTGTTGGTCTGTGCGATAGGGAATGGACACGACGATCCCAGTGACGATGGACGACATCATCCACCACACAAAAGCGGTCAAGCGGTGCGTTACCACTCTATGACGATGCATACGTCACGAAGCGCTGGCTGCTGACGCACATGGCGTTGCGTATGTACGTGTATGTCTCAGTGGAGCGGAGCGTCCGCTGATTGTCGCCGACATGCCGTTCGGCTCGTGCGAAGGCGATCCGTACGAAGCGCTGAAGAACGCGCAGCGCATGCTCAAGGTACAAGCGACTGGCTGCTGCTCTCGCTAGTCGATAGAAGCACCAAAGTGGTCGCACGTACTCACTCTCTCTCACTCATACACAGGAAGGAGGCGCTGACTGCGTGAAGATCGAAGGCGGACAGGAGCGCGCAAAGACCAGTACGTCCACACGCTCTCTCTCTCTCTCTCTCTCTCTCTCTCTCTCT
>JAASFN010000396.1:0-21754 GCA_023333795.1 Globisporangium rhizosaccharum | reverse complement strand
TGTCGAGTGTCGAGTGTCGAGTGTCGAGTGTCGATGAGTGTTTATAAGTGTCGAGTGTTTTTTCCCGTCCATCTGTTCTTGGTGTCGTTTTGTTTGAATTGTGCTTGTTGTGTGTGTTGCGTTTTATTGAGTGTCGTTTTGCTTTGTGTCAAAAAACACGTGTTGATATGA
This sequence comes from Globisporangium rhizosaccharum, assembly GCA_023333795.1. Lineage (NCBI taxonomy): Eukaryota > Oomycota > Peronosporomycetes > Pythiales > Pythiaceae > Globisporangium > Globisporangium rhizosaccharum. The sequence continues at coordinate 21,583 of JAASFN010000396.1, read as the reverse complement.
GTCGTGTCGAAAAGTCATTATTGGTTGGGTTGTAGTGTGTCGCGACGTGTTGCTAACGACCTTATCTTGCTCCAACGACGTTGGTGGCGATATCCTCACGCACTCTCACACGCTCTGCTCTCTCGCTCGCTGTGCCTCCAGTTCACGGTCGACTGCTTTGGCGACATCTGGGCGCGCAACTTCCTCGAGTCCTGCTTCGCGGGCTTTACGTGCGTGCTTGGGTGGATCTTCATCGGCCAGGTCATCGGCCGCATCAACACGCTCATGATCACACTCAACCAAGCCGCGAAGGAGCGCCACGAGCGCATCGAGGACTTTGAGCAGTACGCTAAGCTGCGCGCACTGCCGCTCGCACTGCGGCAGCGGGCGATGCAGAGCCTCGCGTACAAGTCCGAGTGTCTCTTGGAGCTCCGCGTCGGCGACGTCTTTCGAGACCTCCCGACTGCGCTCCGGAGTCAGCTCTTCTTTGAGATGTACGGATTGTTCATCAAGCGCGCGCTGCTGCTCCAGAAACTCACAAAGCCGCAGCTCGAAGCGATTGCGAACGTGCTGTGCATCGAGATCTACTTGCACGGCGACGTGATCTACCAAGCCGGTCGCACTGGCACGAAGCTGTACATCATGAAGACCGGCATCGGTGAGATCTTCAGTCCGACGACTGGCGTCGTGTTCGCGGCGCTCGAGCCCGGCGCGATGTTTGGCGAGTTTGCGTTCTTCCTCCGGAACGCCACGCGCCTCGCGTCGGCGCGCGCCGTGCGGAGCTGCCAGGTGCTCCAGCTCGACAAGATCAAGTGGAACGCGCTCTGGCCGCGCGCGCTGCGACTCGAGATCGAAGCCACGTTGCTGCCAGTTGTAAAAGCGAGCTACTTGCAGACCGCTCAGATGTACGGCAGCATCGACAAGAACCTGTACACGAAGAACGACAAAGCGTCGCCGCCTGTGACAGCGCTGCGCGTGCCCGTGGTCAAGCCGAAGCGGTTCTCGAAAGTGCATCCCGCGCCGTCAGTCGTAGATGGCACAGGCGCTGCGCCTGCTACTGCTGCTCCTCGTGCTGTCACTCCGAGTCGAAAGAGCTCGCGCAAGCTGCTGCAAGACGTCCACCCGTCGCAGCGTCGGTCGTTTAGCATCGAAGCCAAGATGTTCAAGGCGCTACCGTCGCCCACGACCGCGCTCCGACGCCGGACAATGCTCGGACGGAGCTCGTCGAAGCTCGGACAGATCATGAGCGAGCTCGGTGGACATCAGATCTTGCTCAACGGCGAGGAAGCCGACATACTAGTCTCTGCTGTCGCGCCAGCACCAGCCGAAACACTAGTGCTGGCTGCATCCGATGCGTCCGTGCCGCTCGATTCCCAGGCAGTAGCAGCAGCAGTGAGTCCAGAGACAGTCGCGTCCAAGCCCCTCCTCCCGCACATGCTCAGCCGCCGCATGTCGTCGTTCCCCCCAGCGCGCCGACTCTCGTCGACACCGGCGCTCGTCGAAGCGATTGGCTCGAGCCGAGACAGCGCAACGGAGCGATCGCGCAGGAGCTCGAATGAAGTGCAGGACGCACAGATGACAACGCCGTCACCGACAGACGCGGTCGTGTCGATTAAAAACGGCGTGCACGACCAAGAGGACGACAAAGAACCACAAGAGCCACATGATACTGATGACCAGGATCAAGACGACGTGTCGTATCTGCTAGAGCACTACGACGGCTTCTCGCACAAGCTGCGGCTCGAGAGCGTCACGCCAATCAATGTCCCAGCGCGAGGACCGCCCGTCGCCGCCGCCACCTTGACCAAACCTCTTCTTGTTGATGACACGCCGCGCAAAGCCGTGTGTGTTGACGACTTGCGTCTCTCACTTGCGAGCGAAGCCAAGTGGAAGCGCCACTACAAGCGCCTCAAAGGCATCAAGACGTACCAAGCCGGCGCTGTGACGGTCCGTGCGCTAGTCGCGCACGCACCTGTCGGACGGCGCCACTCGATCGGTGTGCTTCCGTCATTTGAAGACGACTTGGCCGCGCGCGACGACCTCCAACACACACGACAGGGCTTGCACATGTACTTCCCCGTTCGGCGCCACTCGATTCAGGGCGACGCAGCGGAGATGGCGGCGGCGCTCTTGGCAATGGACGACTTTGAAGACAAGATGACAGTCGAAGTGCTGCTGACGCCGCCGACGCCGACGCCGATCGAGATTGCGCGCGCGACGCCCGTTTCAACAGGTCGACGCCGCGTCAGTACGTTCTCGAGCTCGAACTCGCGGCGGCTCTCGTCGCCAGCCAACCGCGTCGAGACGCCTTCGCCAACAGCAGAGGACGTGCGCGCTGCACGAGCACTCGCAGCCACAGCAGCATCGTCGACGTCGTCGTGGCGGCACGCGCTCTTGTGCTGTCGCAAGCGCAAGGCGCCGCAGCGTACGTCACTCGGACGGTCTGCGCCTGCTGCGCCGCCGGAGTACGTCTCGAGCGTGCGACGGACGCCCGACAGTCGGTACCAGATCTGGGTCACGCCAGTGCCAGCGGCGCCGATGTTTCTCCAGCACTCGTCGTTCCGCCACGGCTGGGACATCGTGATGCTCGCAGTCACGCTCTACTACCTCTTCGCCCTGCCGTTTCGCATCGGCTTTCTCCACGAGTACCTCGTCGACCCAGCGCACGTCGTGACGATCGAGGCGTGGTTCCTCCTCGAGTACGTCTTCGCTGACTCGCTCTGCGTCGTCGACTTTGTGCTCAAGCGGAGCTACTTTGCGTACTTGGACCACGGCGAAGTCGTGTCGGACTCTGCAGCACTCGCGGCGCACTACTGGTCCCACGGCTCTTTTGTCGTCGACGCGCTCTCGATCCTCCCGCTCGAGCTCCTCGCAGTCGTCGGCGTGTACGTTTTGACACCGCCGACGCCTGCTGGCGCCACAGTCTTGTCGCACCACCCGCCGCAGACGCTCTGGCACGCGCTCTCGCTCTTCCGCATCAACCGGTTCCTGCGCGGCGTGCACCTCCATGCGCTCTCGGACAACGTCCAGCGCTTCGTGCTCTACGACCTCAAGATCGCGTTTGCGCGGCCGAGTCTGTTCTACCTCCTGCGTCTCGGCTTGGACTTTGCGCTCGGGACGCACTGGGTCGCGTGCCTCTTCTACGGCACGTCGTACCTCACGTTCGACCCCGCGCGGCCGTCGTGGCTCACGGAGCCTGGGATGCTCCTGTTCGAAGGCTGCACGAGTCTCTACGACGTCTCGCACGTGCCTGTGCTCGTGGCGTACCTCCGGTCGATCCATTTTAGCATCGGCGCAATCACGACCGTGTGCTACGGCGACATCCTCCCGCTCAACGCGATCGAGAACGTCGTGGCGCTCGGCGTGATCTGCCTCTCGGTCGCGTTCTTCAGCATGCTCTCGGGCGGCTTCTTCAAATTCATGGAGCACGAGCTCGGCAAGCGCGCGCAGTACGAAGAGCGCGTGGCGCAGGTGGGGCACTTCATGGTCTTCCACCAGTTCCCCGCGCGCACGTGGAAGCAGATGCAGGTCTACTTTGCGCTCTCGTGGCAAGAGAGCAAGGGCATGCACGAAGACGAGATGCTCCGCGGCCTCACGACCGCCGTGCGCCACGAGATCGCGCTCTACGTCCACGCCAACTTGATCAAACACGTCAAGCTCTTTGCGCACACGGACGACGCGTTCGCGCGCGTCGTCGTCGCGGCGCTCAAGCACGAGCTCTTTGTGCGCAACGACGTGATCATCCAGCGCGGCGACATGGGCCGGAGTCTGTACATCATCGAGACCGGCCTCGTCTCGATCTGCGTCGTGCGGAACCTCTACGCGCGCGCGTCGGCGACCGAGAGCACAGTCGAGACCCATGGGGACGCGCACCGGAGCTCGGTCACCGAGTGGATGACTCAGACGACCATATCGCTCGCCGACGCGCAGCGCGCTGCTGCAGCAGGCGTGAGCGTCGCCGGCGACAGCCGCCTCGGCGCACCGTTTGGACAGCAGACAGCAGGCGTCGCAGCGATCCACGAGCTCGCCGCTGCGCTCAAAGTGCGCGGCCGCGCGGTCACGCAGCGCGAGGAGAAGTTCGTGAAAGGGCCGTTCGACTACTTTGGCGAGCGCTCGCTGCTCTTCGGCACGCCGCGCAACGCCACGTGCATCGCGCTCTGCGTCTGCAGCCTCTTTGTGCTCCCGATCGACCGCTTCGAGGCGATCATGGACGAGTTCCCGGCGTACCGGAGCAAGTGCGTGAAGATCTGGGTCATGAACCGGCAGCTGGCTCCAGTCAAGTAGCAAGGACCAGGCGCTGCAGGCGATTGTGAGTAGACAAGAGAGCTGTAGATGGTAGCGAGCGAGTGCGTTGGTGGTCCATGCCGCTCCAGCAAGCGGAAGTACGAAGAGAGTTTGATGCAAGGACAAGTGCGATGCATTCGTGTTGAAAAGGATGAGGATTTCGCACAGCTGTATACAAATCACAAGCTTGGAGAGAGAATCGGGAGAGACGTCTCTCACTGGCGACGAACTAGCCCAGGAGCGCCGCGCTGATCGCGACCGCCACAGTCGCTGCAAGCGCCGTGACCGAGGTGCTGCGCACGGATGGAGCCGCGCTCTTTGTGCTTGAGCCGCCGGTCGAGTTGCCGCCGCTCGTGCTGTTGCTCGCGTCCGCGCTGCCCGTGTTGCCGTTCAAGCCGACTGCTTTCGCGAGCGTCGGGAACGTGAAGCTCGACGGCGGTGCGACGCAGCCGTCGTCGGCCGACGTGCACACCGTGCAGAGCTGCGCGTACTTGTCGCGCTTGCAGCCGTACTTGGTGTTGCACTTGGCGACGTTCTTGTAGCACGGCGGGTTCTCGGCCGTGAGCTCTGCGACGGTCGGCAGCGGCAGCATGTGCGCGACGACATCAGACGCGATCTGTCCCGACTTGGCGACGCCGCTCGTGAGGTTCTGGTACGCCGCGACGAGGAGCTTCGCGCGCGCCTTGTTCGCGCTCTCGTCCTGCGGCTTGCGCCAAAAGTCAATGCTCTCCTCCCACACGCCGTCCTCGGACGCCATGAACTCCACGCCGCCGTCTTTGCAGAACTCAGTGAAGTTCCCGTACGGCTTGTTCGTCGAGTTGCTCACCATCGACGTGATCCCAACGAGGTCGTCGATCGCGAGGTACCCGAGGATGCGGTAGTTGTACGTGCAGTCGACGCCGTTTGGCAGCACGCCGCGGTCGCACAGTCCTTTGCGAGTCGCGGCGCGGCACGCTGTCGTCTTGTTCGACCACGCCGAGAGCGGACACGTGTTTGGGAACGAGAACCAGACGTTGTCCGGGTACGGCGCGCGCGGGTCCGTGAGCTTCGACTCGCCGCCGACAAACGGACCGACGTTCGGCTGGCCGTTGTCGCCGTTGAAGTACGAGCACGCAGTCGGGAAGACTTCGCTCGAGCCCTTGCCCGAGAGCGGCGTGCACCGACCGCTGTCCATCGGAATCATTGGACCGTACTCGTTCTGGTCCGCAGTCTCCTGGTACAGCGCGAGCGTTTCGTTCGTCTGCGTGATCGCAATGTCGTAGAACACGACGTACGCCATGCTGCTCTTGCGCACGCACTGGTTCTCCGTCGACCGCGTCTTGTAGTTGATCCCCTCGGCTTGCACGTACATCAGCGCGCCTTCGACCGACGCCGTGTTGACCGAGTCCATTGCGCCAACAAAGGCGCCGTCGAGGTCTTTGTAGAACTTGGACACGAACCGCTTGCCTTCGGCGTTCCACGCCGGCGCGTCGCTCTGCACGCGCGCTTGGACTGAGCGCACTGGCGTCATGTGGTACGACCCGACTGCCTTCTTTGGTGTGAGCGTCGAGAGGAAGCCCGTGGTCGAGCCAACAGTAGCGGTCGTGCTGTTGTCGCCCGTGGCGCTGCTGGCGCTGACTGTGCCGGCAACGCTCGAGATGTCGGTGGCGGTCGCAGCAGACGCAGCGCTGAGCGCAAGCGCGGAAGCAACGAGCGCACACAAGAGCTTCATGATCGATTAGGTAGTGAGAGCGAGAGAAGTACTGTTGCGATACGAGCTCTAGCTTGATGTGCGTGGACGAGCAGGCTGGCGCAGTCTGCGGTGAATTCGCGAGTGAGCAAGTGACGTGAGGCTCGAGCGTGTGTGTGTGAGTGCGCGAGCGAGAGAAGAAGACACGCGCGAGCGAAATGCACAGCGAGGTCTCGATCTGCCTGACGTGTCCACCGACTCGACTCGATCAGCAAGAGTAGGAGGATCGTGCTCGTGTCTAACGCCACGATAGCTGCTAGAGTGGTTTGACGACCAGTGACTTGGTTTCACTATGAACACGTTGAGGATAGCTCGTGAACACAGAGGCGATGCTGAAAAATTCAAGACGAGAGCTAGCCATTGCACGCATTGCGGTGCTGCGATCGCGCGCGCTTCGTGCGCTAGCTTGACAACAATGAACGGCTTCGAGTGCGCGCACGAGCGCAGTCGCGACGCCGTCGGCATGGAGCTGGATTCTCAAGACGTCGACCGACCTCGGACCGATTCGCACGATGAAGAAGGACCTGATTGGCGACAGGCTGGGACCACTGACAAAGGCAAACTAGGTGGTGATGACGGCAGTAGTAGCACGAGCACTCGTACGACAAGGACGACAGACACCAATGGTCGACGGATGCTCACAAGACAAACAGTGATTCCGTGTTGTACTTGGTACTACACAGGCAGACAGCGGTGGCAGTGGCGCGTAGCCTCCTCTCTCTCTCAAACTCTCGCTAAGGACCATTGCTCTGCGCTCTCTGTCTGCCTCTCGCAACCGAGTCTCTAGAAGTCGCAGATGCGCGGCTTCTTGTGCTTCCCTCCTCCACCCGAGACGCCTGTTGTTGGTGCAGGCAGTGGCACTGACGTCGCAAGAGGGGGCACTTGGACAGGCGAGTCGCCCGTACCGATTGCACCGCGCACCTCTGTGTTGCTGTCCGTAGCAGCAGCAACAACACTATTGTCTGTGCCAGTGGCCGTGCTGTCTGTCGTGCGCGCAGTGTCCGTCTCGCCGTCCGTGCTCGGATAGCCGGTGCCCTGCTGGTTCATGTTGTCCCACGCCGGCGCTGGAGGGTTCGCCACTTGGTCCACTGGCGATGCAGTCGGGTCCGGTGTCGCCACGAGCGTTGGCGCAGGTGTCGTTGCAGGACCTTGGATCGGTGCAGCGGTCGCCACCGGCTGCTGCGTCGTCACAGGCGCTGGCACTGGCACAGTCGGTGTCGCAGTTGCTACCGGCGTTGGCACCACTGGCGCAGCAGTCGCAACTGGCGTCACGGTCGGCGTCAACGACGGCGCTTGCGTGGACGGCGGCACTGGCACTGGTGCAGCAGTCACTCGTGGCGTCGGAGCCGGCGTCGTCGAGCCGCCGTTGCCGCCGTAGATCTTCGCGATCGTCGCAATGTCCGAGGCTGCGAGCGTCGCGGCTTGACCGAACGCCGCGTCGGCTGCTTCGTTGCACATGGCGGCGGTCGGGACGACGCAGCCGTCGCGCTCGGTCTGGTCGATGTCGCAGTAGACGACCGAGAGGTCCTTCGGGATGCAGATGCCCGTCTCGCGCGCGTAGTGCATGATCGAGCCGCTGTCGTACGCAGTCGTCGCGCCGCTCTTCTCTTTCATGTAGTTATCCGGACTGAGCGTGAGGTCCGACCGGAGCACGACGACCTGTCGGTTCGGGTGCGTGTGCTCGTGGATGAGGCCGATGACGTGCCCGAGCTCGTGCACGGCGACGCGAAAGCCGCCGTCGCCATTGAAGCACCCGGCGCCAAAGTTCAGGTCCATGCGCGAGTCCGGCGCGTACCCGAGCGTAGCAAAGCAGTCGTTTGCACCAGCGGCGTTCACGATCTGGAACTTCTGCGTGCAGCCGCCACAGGCACTTGGGTATTTGGTGCGGCACTCGTCGAGAGTGACGAAGCGCACGGCCGTCGACTGATGGTACGCGTCCATTGCGCGCGCAAACACGCTCTGCTGCGCCGCGGTGAACGACGAGCCGTAGCTGTAACACGCAACACCTTGCGGCCAGTAGTGGTCCGTGCCACTGAGGTACACGCCGAGGCGCCGGCGGCTCTCGTGGATCACGTCGTCTGCGCATGAGATCGTCTCGGCGGTCGCTGCGTCTCGCACGCGCGTGTCGACAAAGCACTCGGGCTTGTTCCCGGCCGTACACGTGGCGTAAATGCTGCCTGCGACACCCTTCCGGCCAGTGACGTAGCGGTAGTTGTTCGAGACCGTGAGGCCGCCGACCGTGCACGTCGTCGTGGTCGACGAGCTCGAGTTGTTTGCCGTCGTGGTCGTGGTCGTTGTCGTCGTGGTCGTCTGCGCGCTCACGCTCGCGCTCGTGAGAGCCGCGAGACCGAGCGCGAGTGCAGCGATCTTCGCAGCAGGACTCCACATTGCAGCAGTAGTGGTGGTGGCTCAACGACAGGAAGAGAGAGGGTAAGATGGAGACTCACTCACTCGACAGCAACGCACGGGCACAGGAGACAGACGCTAGAACAGCGAGACCGAGACGACAGAGAGACACAGCAGGTTCGCGGCGATGCAGTTGCTCTGGAGACAGCGGCGCAAAACGGCGAATGATTCGTCGCGTGAGCTGCTCGTAGCGAGTGGAGCTCTTGCTGCTACACGTGCGCTCGTACACTTGAGACGCTCATGCACTCACTCCCTCTACCAGCAGTAGCATGTAAAAGCTCGAGACCATCCCTACCACATGACATTGCGATCACGCGACGACGAGGCGATCGATCGAGCGCGCGCGAGCCTGGTCATCTCGCCGTCTCTACTGCGCCACGTATAGTAGCAGCGCTGCTGCTGTTGCTGCAGCTGTCGTCGCCGAGTCTCTTGCCAACGCGCACCCATTCGACGTGATCGGTCATTCGGTGCAAGTCGAGACCAGCTGGGCAGATACTTCTTGCTGACTAGCTAGTACTCGGTTTCTTCACTATCGAGACCTCCTGTTGTGCTGACTCGATCCAGCTGCCGCGACTGAAAAAAGGCAACTTGTGATGATGATGATGTAGAAGCAGTGGCAACGACGAATGCACGGCTCGCTCATACATCCATGCGCTGTCTTGAGCGCGCGTGTGTAAGCGCCAAGCTGCGCTGTGAGCACCACAACCAGACACCACCACTACCAGCCATAGCGAGCAGGTAATCAAGCAAACATGCGGGCATTGAGCGCAAGGTGGAACAGGTCCACTGTCCAAGCGATCGCATAGCATCTGGTGCATTCGCCATGGGCTCGAGCAGCGCCTGCGTGCATGTACGGACTTGAGCTCTGCATGCTCTCTTACTCAAATCAGCGCGTCTGTCTATCTATCGCGGTGATCGTGCTGGCTGTTTGCATGAAGAGAAGAGCGCATGTGTCGAACCAGCGGGAGGCTGCAGGGGTGGTGCCCCACTGCGCAGGACGTACTGGCGCTGACTCGCAACACAGTCATGCGCACGCGAGCACTATCAGCGCATGACCACAGTACACGCACACTGCCAGTCGCTGCTTCCTAGTTCCACGAGCGCTGGATCTGCTGCATCTCAAGCTTCCGCTCGCTCTTCCGTATGCACAAGTAATCAACCGACACGCCTCGCATCCTAGTCGTTCGTGCTCGTGCCTCCAGTGTATTCAGCTCCGATCCCAAGCAGCAGCAGCAGCGCTGGCGGTACCAGGACGTACTATCAACTGACGCTGCGATGGTCCGCCCTCGCTGGCTTCTACACTCGCAACAGTCCTCGTCGCGTCTTCTTAGCACCAGCAGCAACAGCAAAAGTCCTAGCGCCAAACCGCCTGGGACGCATGCCTCGTGCGGTCGCTCGTCTATTTCTCGTCGTAGTTGTACGGGTCCAAGTCGCCGTGCGGCGCCATGAGCTCGGCCGGGATCGCGTCGCTGTCGCTGGCGATGAACGTCGGGTACGGCAGCGGCGCCGCCGGTTTCTTCTTGCGCGCGTCCGTCACGCGCACGATGCCGCCGTTGCTGCCTGGGACCGTGCCCTTGACGTAGAGCAAGTTGCGCTCCGTGTCGATCTTCACGACCCAGAGGTTGTCGCGCGTCACGCGCTCGCCGCCCATGCGTCCCGGCATCTTCTTGCCCTTGAACACCTTGCCCGGGTCCTGGCACTGACCCGTCGAGCCCATGTGACGCTGCGTCTTCGAGTTACCGTGCGACGCCGGCTGACCGGCAAAGTTGTGGCGCTTCATCACGCCCTGGAAGCCTTTGCCCTTGCTGCTCATTCGCACAAGAGAGAGAAAGACCAGTCCGTCCGTCAGGCTGTCAGTCAAGTGGTCAAGTGTGGACGGAGCCATTCACAAAGAGAGAGAGCTCTAGGACTGAAGAACGTGAGACGCACCTGATGCCACACACATCGACAAACTGGCCAGGCGTGAAGTGCAGCGCCGAGAGCGTTGTGCCTATTGACCAGATAGACAAGCAAGCAAGCGAGTCGGAGTGGGTGAGCGTTCGTTAGCCACGCACCAGCAGCAGATAGAGCTATACAGCTAACAAGACTCTCAAAGACGCACCAAGCGGCAGCAGCGCGTCTTCCGAGACCTGGAACTCCTGCAGCTGGCGCTTCGGTGGCACGCCGGCCTTGGCCAAGTGGCCGAGCACCGGCTTGGTCACGTTGCGCGCCTTGCGCAGCCCGACACCGAGCTGGAGCGCGTTGAAGCCGTGGCGGTCCGCAGTCTTGACCTGCGTCACCTGGCACTCCTCGACCTGGAGCACCGTGCAGTTGTGGCGGTAGCCGTAGTGGTCCCACACCGGGAGGCACCCGACCTTGACCGCGAGCAAGCCCGTGCGCTTCTTCTCGGGCGACCACTCCTTCTTGTCGAGCGAGATCGCTGCTGGCTGTACAGCTGCCGCCGCCGTCGCGCTCGTTGACAGAGGCGCGGCACGCGGAGCTGCTGCAGTCAGGGCCTTGCCGCTGCTGATGCTGCTGGTGGTGAGGCTGCCGGTCGTGCGCAGGAGCGCGCTCGAGCCGCGCCACAGAGCTGCCATCGTCGCGTTCCTACTCGTCGTGCTATGCGTGCCTCCTGTGTTCGCGAGAATGGCCACCATTCACCACCACACGCGAGTCGCTGGTTTTTGTCACTATCGCAGTTGGTACAATAAGAGATCCTCATACAATCATCAAGTGAACAGTAGTTCGCTCGCTGATCTCTGGCATAACTACTTCTACTGTCACATTCGACTCGCTTGATCTAAATCATCAGCGATTGTGCGATTTTGTGTTCTCTGGCGATTGAACACTTAAATGTCGTGTGCACCACATGACACGCAAAGGTGATGGACCACTGGGTTTTGTCACTATCGCAATCGGCAATGGATGCTTCTGGCTCGCTTCGCCCCTGAAATAACCGCTTCGTCACATCACGTGTGTGTGCGTGCGCGTGTCGAGCGCGCTCGATCTGTCTGTCGATCCACTTGCAAGTGCGTGTGTCTGTGTCGCTGTGTTTATACGACACGGCCTTGCTCTATCGCGATCGGTACGTCACGCCACTAGAGCCACCTGCGCGCCACGAGCAGCGCACATGGCTTCCTTCCACATCACGCTCACGTACGTCGTCGCTCTGTCTCTCTGTGCATCATACCTTTCAGTCACGACAACTCATAGCCACAGCAGAGCCTGAGCATGAGCATGTCGCGCCGACGCCTCGTGGGCCATGCGCTGCCGGCGCTCGTGCTGCTACTTGCGCTCTCGCAGCACGCGTGGCTGCTGCTTGCAGCATTGCGCTCTGTCTACTGGCTCTTCGTGCGTCTAGCGCAGCTCGTGGTCGTGCTCGTCGGCAGCGGGAGCTTCTGGTGGATCCTGCGGTCGTACCAGCTCGCAAAGGAGCAGGAGCTGCTCGACCAGGCGTGGAGCAAGTACCAGTTCTACGAGCGCTACCGCCAGCACTCGAGCAATAGCGGCAGTCGCATCAGCGAATCCACCACAAACAAGCGCCTACCTGTGAACGCGCACTTGCGCACGGCGTGGCGCCTGCCGCCGGACGTGAGCGACGAGCTCGCGCTCGTGGTCCAGTGCGCCGTCCGGGACTACGTCTCGTACTGGTTCGAGCCCATTTCGCCCGTGAACGACGACTTCCAGCGCGACCTCAAGCGCCTGCTCGCCGACCTCCTCGGCGCTCTGACCGCCCGCGTGCTCGCGATCGACTCGTCGCAGGCGCTCGCGCTCGCTGCGAGCGTCCTCGAGCTCGTGCGGCTCCACCTCGGCTGGTTCCGCGAGGCGTACGCGCAGCTTGAAGAGACGGATCCGAGCGCGTTCCAGGGCGACGACGCGCACGACGCCGCGCTGCTTGCGCGCCGACAGGTCCTCGTCGCCGCGTACGCACAGACTGCGGCGTTCCTGCACCCAGGCTGCGTCGCAGCGGCTCCAGGACTAGCACCAGGTCTTAACAGTAGCAGTAGTGCCACGAGCCGCAAGTCCGAGACACCAGAGGTCGTGTACCTACGCCACGTCGCCGCGCAAGTGCTCCAGCAGCTCCAGCCAGAGCTCAGCGCGGCGCAGTGCGAGAGCAACGTCGTCGTGTCAATGGTCACGAGCCTCTTGCGCGAAGCCGCGACGTTCAAAGTGCTCGCGCCACTGGCCGAGTACGCGCAGCCGCAGTTTGCGAACGAGCTCGCGCTCACAGTGCTTCAGTCGCTCGTAGCAGACGACAAGGACGCGTCGCCGCTCTCGCCTACGAATGGCGCTAGTCCGAGTCCAGCTGGCGTCGGCGGCATGACGCTCCAGCGTCTCCGCCTCACAAAGAGTCTGCTCTACCGCGCCACGAAGCGCAGCAGCGAGCAAGCGGAAGCCGCGTTCCAAGCCGTCGTCGACGTCGTGAGCGCTGCTGCGGCGTCGTCTGCCGCTGTCGCGAATGGCGCCACTGGACCAAGCGACGCTGCGTTTGACGGCGACGACTGGCACGACGCGAGTCCTGATGTTCTGAGCGGTCCGGCGAGCGCGCCGACCGCCAGTCACAGCAACAGGACGCCGCACGAGCGCAAGCAGCCGTTCGCGTCGCTCTTCTCGTTCGACGACCGCTTGAGTCTCCCGCGGACGTCGCGGCTCAAGACGCCGCGCGCGTTCCGCCCTGGAGCGTCTCTAGGAGCTGGGACGAGCGGTCTCAAGTCTGCAGCCGCCGCAGGTGCGGCGCACATGGACGACCTCAAGAACATCAAAGCGAACATCGGGTCGAGTCTGAACAAGGTCAAGCGGCGCTTCCGGACGCTCAGCGGCCACCCAAACGACCCCGAGACGCCGCATTCGGCCACTGGCAGCAGTGCCTTTGCGTCCACGCAAGCAGCTGCGCGCATGATGAAGAAGCCAGGGATGCTGCTGCAAAAGGCGCTGCGGCGCCACGACGGACCCATGACGCCGTCGATGATGGCGACGATGGGAATGAGTCCCATGTCGCCCACGAACTCGCTCGACGAAGTGCTCACGCCGCCGCCGCTCTCCGACGACGACTTTGGCGGTCACGAGTCGCCACTCTCCGAACTACCGTCGCCCACGCCGCATACGAATGCCGCGCTCTCGATTGACGAGCTCGCAGGCGTCGGCGACACTGACGACGACGACGACGACGACCTGGCGGACGAGGACGACAGTGTCGATATTGTCGAAAATGACATCGAGTCGCCGCCAAAGCCAGATGCGCTGTCGCCACTACGCACTGTCGAGCTCTTGGACAAAGCGGTGGCGAACTACGTGCGCATGGGAACTGAGCGGCCGGAGATGCGCACATCTGCTCGCGCGCGCGAGCTCTACGACCTGCTCGCAGCGCTCGAAGACGTGTTCGTGCTTGGGTACCACGATCCTGTCGAAAATGTCGAAAACGTCGATACAATCGACCAATTTAACACCAGCAACGACGACATGGAGCGTCCAGACCGCGAAGCGCCGCAGTACTGGCGCTACTTTGCGGTCGAGCGGTCCGAGACGCCGTTCTTGACCGAGCACTGGCAGTTCGTGTCGACTAAGTGCCCTGCGTGCGTCCCGAGCGAGTCGTTCGTGTCGACGCGCGGCGTGCAGTGGCTGCTCGTGGCGCTCGAAAAAGGCGCACTGTGGGAGTACGTGACTGCGCTGCACCTGAACGCGAGCGTGACGGCGCAGTTCTACGACCAGCCGGACGCGGTCGTGCGCACTGGACCGCTCATGGAGCGCGTGCTCACGAGTCTGTTTGCGCTCAACAAGGTCCGCGTGGCGCTCGAGATCCCGCACGTCCTCGGTCGCCGGAGCGAGATGGACGAAGCGTTTGGCGTCATTGCGGTGCCGCCACTCACACCTGCGCCGTCAGTGCGCATCGTCGAGAGCGTGTGGGAAGTCGAGCGGTACGTGCCGATCCAGGGCTGGACGAAGGCGCAGGACAAGCGCTGGCGCGAGCTGCCGTCGTCCGAGTGGATCTGGGAGACCGACTGGACGCTCGCGAGTGCCACGAGCGCACCGGGCTGGGCGTACGCCAAGACGTTTGACGACCGCTTCCACGACAAGGAGCGCAAATTCGACTCGGTGCGCCGACGCAAGTGGGTCCGGCGCCGCCGGCTCCTCCCGCCAGTGCTCACAGCTGTGAGTGCGCCGACACTTGCCGTGACATCGCCTCGACCGAATGGACGCGCGCTGTCGTACACTGGCAGCGACACGAGCAGCGGTCGCGAGCGCAGCAGCAGCAGCACAAAGAGTGGACCTGCGTCGCCGCCAGCGCTGTTTGGCACAGCGTCGCTCCCAGTCGCGCCCGTGGCGACTGTCGTGACGCTTGGCGCCGGCAAAGTCCGGAACCTCAAGCAGTTCTTCGACGCCTCGAAGCGCAGCGGCGGTCTTGGAAAGGCGAAGACTGACGACGCAGCGGCGCTCGGACGGTCAAGCGCCGCGTCGCCACCTGCGCGAAGTCTCATGAAGCGCCGGTCCAACAGCTTTGACAAGTCGATGCTCGCAGATGCAGTTGCAGAGCTGGCGCTCGCGAGTCCGCCGCCTACGCCCGCTGCCTCGCCAGCACCAGCAGCGACTGGGAAACCAAAGCGCCGGTCGATCCCGTCCCTCCGACGCTCGCACACGTCGAGTGAGAAAGACGTGAAGACGGCGCTCGGACTCGTGCGGTCGACGACGACTGGGTCGGCAGCGACGCGGCCGCGCGACCTCGTCGTGCAGACTGACGCTGACACTGACGACAGTGCCTGCTTTCGGTGTCTCGTGCCGCTCGACAGCGAGAGCGACGACGCAGAGACTGGCCAGACGTGCCCGAGCTGCGAGCAGCGCGTGTGTCCTGCGTGCTTGGACTGCTTTGCGTTCGCGACGCTGCCGCCGCCGCTCGAGGCGTCGCGCAAGTCGCGCATGTGCCGCGCGTGCTACGACCGCTGGACGCGGCGGTACCGGCTCAAGGTCGGCGCGCACGTGAGCAAGTACTTTGCGCGCGATAGCGCAGTGCTCAGCGACTCGACTGCGGTGCCAGTGGCAGGTCTGAGCGACGCGACTGCCATCGCTACGGATGATGTAGCAGACGCCACGCCAGCGAGTCCAGGACACAGCTCGCACACAAAGACTGCGTCGCTACCTGCGCCGCTCACTGCCAAGTTTGAAGTCGCAGTCTTTCTGCACGACGACCCGGCGCAGGCGTGGAGCGTCGTGAAGAGCTTCCAGGACTTTGAAGCGCTCGAGAAGCAGCTGAGCGAGAAGCTCAAGAAACAAGAGAAGCGCCACGGCGCTGGCAGTTGCCGCGGGAGCCACTGGAAAGGCGTCGACTACTCGGAGCTCCTGGACCTCGCGCCGCGGCTCACAAAGCTCCCAGTCGCTGCGCTCGCGTACGACAAGCGGCTGTACGTGCTCGACGCGTTCGTGCAGAGCTTGTTGGCGAGCGACACGCTTTGCCAGAGCCCCGTCGTGCAAAAGTTCCTGCTCTTGAGCAACGCAGTGGCTGGAGCCCCGAGTGCTTTGGCATCGCCATTTTCGGCATTTTCGACATTTTCGACACCGACCGAGGCGCCGCTGTCGCCACTGATGATGCCGACTGCGTCGTCGAGCACACCGAGCGCTGCGGGCGTGCTCTTGCTCGAGCACGGCAAGTGGCGCAAAGGCAAGTGGGTCGCGCCCGAGACGAGCTCGAAAGAGACGAAAGTGCGGCTGCTGCAGCAGCTCGAAGTGCGGCTGTTCGCGGTCGTGGGCGAAGTGTTTGAGTTTGACGGCATTGGCGTCGTGCGGCGGCAGCTCTTCGCCATGAGCCGGTCGTTCGTGAAGGCGTTTCTGAGCGCGAGCCACTTCCGGAAGCTCGAGAAGCAGTACGCGTCGCTCACAGACCCGACGCGCGTCGCGGCGCTCCTCGTCGCGTTCCGGACGTACATGTTCCCAGACCCGACTGCACCACCAGTCGCGCCAGTGGCGCCATTGAGTCCGCTTGCGATGCAGACGCTGCGCAAAGACGCGCTCGACGCGATCGTCGCGAGCTTTCCGTCGACGCTCGTGTCGCTCTTTGGCGACACATCGTGCGCGAACGCCGCGCTCAAGCTCCACGAGTTCCTCCAGCACGAGGTGTTTGTCAAGAACTTGCTCTTCAGCATTGCCGACGAAGTGCTCGCGCAGCTCTTTCCAGACAGTGTCCCATTCAAGCCCAAGGGCACGCACGTAGAGCAGCCAAGTAGGACCAAGTAAGTCGGATACACGATAGCAACCTCTATGGACACAGGAATGGATGAATGGACACATGCAAATGCGCAATGGCCTCAGTCGTGCTTGACAACGGCGGCCGCAGTCGGTCGCTTCGTGCGTGACACGCCTTCGTCCTGCTCCTTGATCGACTTCTCGAGCGCCTTGAGCTTCTGCTCCACGCGGCTGCGCTTCTTCGTGCGCGCGGCCTGGTTGATCTCCTTCAGTCGCTCTTTGCCGGCGGCTTTGATGTCGCGCAGCGCAAATGCCGTGCCCGCCTGCAGCACGCGACTCGCCATCGTCTCTTCGATGTTGCGGTTGATGAAGCCCGTGACGGACTTGTCGCCGTGGTTCTTAAATGCCGTCTCATTGCGGCGCACCTCGGTCGTCGGGTCTAGCAGTCGGACATACACACACATACACACCAACCAGTCAGTCCTGTGTGTGCACGACCACACGCAAGCAGCAGCGCCACAACACAAGACAAGGCAAGCACGAGCAGCTACGTACTGCCTTTCTTCGTGAACTTGGCGGCCGAGAACTTGTGGCCGTACGCCTTGACCTTCTTCGCTGGCTTCGCACTCGCGTTCTTCACGCTCTTGCTCGCTTTCTTGAGGTACCCTTTGCCCTGCGCCATGCTGCTGCTTGTGCGTGATGTGCTTGTGCTTGATGTGCTTGCCTTGACGTGCTTGTGCTTGATGTGCTTGCTTTTTGACTGGAGGTAAAGAAGTGGTACACTGTACCTCTACTGTACCAGCTGTACCATCAGTGTACCAAATAGACATCAAATTATACATGTATACAAAATGTCTATTTGCGTATACTATACAAAATGTCGGAAGAGCTCCACAACCTCCAACGACGACCTCGATGGCGTCACGCACGCTAGTCCTCTCACTCTTGACCAACAGTTCCGATCGCGCACTCAATGGCGTCACGCAGTTCATCACGACGTCCTCTTTCTCTCTTTCGCTACTCTGATCTGGTGTGCTCGCAGCAGACACTACGCAATCGCCATGTACGAAATGCAAGTCTATTGAAAGCGCAACACAAGCGTCTACGACTGCTTTGCTTTCTTCGAGGACTGCTGCGCTGACGTCGCCGTCGCTGACACTGCTGCAGCCTTCCGCTTGTCTGCTTTGCTCTTGTTCTTGCGCTTGGTCTTCTTGCTCGCCGCGGTCTTTCCGCCAGCGCTGTCGACAAAGAAGAGCTCGTCGCCTCCCGGTGCCACCGCAGCAGCCGCGTCGCCAGCACTCGCACTCGCGTCCGCATCGACTGGCAAGAGCAGCTCGTCTGGTCCGCGCTTGAGGAACGCGTCGTAGTTCTGTCCATGTTTCCAACCATAACGCGATGTGTCAGTTACAAACCGAGTCACCTGTCTGTTACAAACACACAACGATCCAAACATACCTCTGCCACTGCAGCCAACTCGACATCAGTGACGTCGGTCGTGCTCAGGAGCGCACTCGCCATCTTGCTCGCCTTGCTCTTGGAAAACTTCTTCATGACCTCGCGCACGAGCGGCGTCTGCAGCGTGTACACGCGCTTGACCTGCGCGAGCCAGAGCCAGAAGCTCGGCGGCAGCGGCACGCTCGCGAGCGCCACCATCGCAGTCGTCACTGCTGGCACCGACTGGCGCCGCTCCGTGCGCATAAACTGCGCCGCACGCCGGATGCAGCAGACAGTCTGGAACAGCAGCCAGTCGCTCGCAGGGCTCTCGTGCCCGGCAGTGTAGCGCTCGAGCACGCTCAAGTCTGCAAACGCGCGTGTGTAGACGTCTGCGAGGCAGTCAAAGAGCGCGCGCTGGTCCGCGACGTCGAGCGCGAGCGCCTCGCCGTCCTCGTCCTTGTAGCTCGCGGGCTTGGGTAGCTCGTGGAGCGCTGTGAGGACCGCGACGAGCCACGGCGACGCGGCGCGCGTGCGCGCTGCAAACGCCACGTGCCGCACACTCAGCTTCGCCTGCGCGAGCCAGTCGAGCGGCGCCGATCGCGCTGCGGCTCGGCCACTGCGGCGCGTCGCCTTCGCGTCCGTGTCCGAGTCGTCGCTCGTGGCGTCGCTGTCGCTGCTGTCACTAGAGTCACTATCGCGGACGATCGGGAAGTAGATCGCGAGCGCAAGCACGAGACCGCAGAGCTGCGCGAGTGCGGCGTCGTAGTCGACCGACGCGACAGCGGCGCTCACGCGCGGGCGGTAGAACGCCGACCAGGGCGCTGCGAGCACAGGCTCAGCCGGTGATGCGAGCGCTGCAGAGCTCGCTGCGACTGCATCGGCAGCTAGGACGGTCTGGAGCACAGTGCGCAGACGCTCAAGCGCCACGCTGTTTGCAGCCGCCGGCGCGCAGCTCCAATTGCCGCGCGCGTCTGCCGCCCACGAGCGCACGAGCTGCGCGCCGGACTCTGCAATGCGCTGGACGAGGAAGCCGCGCTTGTGCGCGAGCTCGCTTGTTGTCTCGTAGCTGCGCGCGCTCACGAGCTGCAGCTGTTTGGCGAGCGCTTCGATGCTCGCAATGTTCGTAGACGCGTCAGATGCGATTGCAAAGTAGTCAAGCGCAAGGAGTGCTGCGAGCTCGTGCTGCTTTGCGGTGTCGGCAGCTGCGAGCGCGTGCTCGACGTCGGCTTCGTTCAAGAGCTGGAGCGTGCGCGCAGTGCTCTGCTGCTGCGCGGCGTCGCTCGCATGGAAGTCGGCGTAGCGCTGCTCGAGCAATTGCTTGAGCGCGGCGACTGCAGACGGCAGCTCGCGCACGAGGTGGCCCTTAAGCGCGATCTTGGGCAGCTTTGCGACCGCTTCTTCGAGCAAGTCGCGCAAGAACGCACCATTCTGCCAGAAGCGCTCTTTCTCCGGCGTCTGCGTCCACTGCAGAAAGACTGCGTCTGCAAACTGCGCGAGGAACTGCGCTTGCTTGCGCTCGAGCGCTGTGGCCGGCGTTGTCTTCGTTGTCAGCGCCATCGCAGTTTGTCCGTCAAGCAGGAAGCAGGCAGGTACGTCGTCGTCCAGGCACGTCGTCGTCCAGGCAGTCGTTGCAGGTCGTGATGCTTTGAATTGACTGGAGGTAGTGGAGTGGTACAGTGTACCATTGTTGTACCAAATTCACGGTACAAAACAGTGATGTACGTACTTACAAGGATATGATCGGTACCCTCCTCTTTATTTTGTCACTATCTAAATCCATTCCATCACTCAACCTCAAGCGCAAGGAGCTCAAGGCAAGACGTGCTGCTAATGCACGCAGCTACGCGCGTGCTCGCAATCGCGCCGAGCACGACGGCCATGATGCACGCGCAGCGCCACGAGATCTTTTGGACGCGCGTGTTTTTTTTCGGCGCGTCGTGCGTCGCAGGTCTCATTATTGCGCGCAAGCGCAAGCTCCGGCGCTTCCACTTGCACATCCTCACGACAAAGGCGAACGACTTTGGACGGTACTTTGGCATGGACATTGGCGGCACACTCGCAAAGCTCGTGTACTTCCAGCCCGCGAGCGGCGAGATCGCCAAGCACTTGCGCAAGCCGCAGCACGAAGAGGGCTGCTTGAGCCACATCCAAGCCTACGTCCTCAGCCTCCACGCGACCGACCACGCGCGCACGGCGCAGCGCGAAGAGCGCCTCACGCTCCACGTCCCGGCGCTCGGCGGCACGATCCACTTTTGCAAGTACGTCGATGAGTCTTTCGGCATGCATGCACATACATGCGACTCGATCTGCTCGTGATCAATTGACTGACATTCGACACACACACATAGCTTCCAAACCGCCAAGATGGACGAGATCACGGACTTTGTGCGCCACCGGTTCTTCCACCGGTACATCAAGAAGATCGCGTGCACTGGCGGCGGCGCGTACAAGGTGCACATCGACTCGTGCTCGTGCTTGTACTTGTTTGTATGCATCTGCAGCATATGTGCTCACTACACGCTCGGGGTGCTCTGCAGTTCTCGCGGCTGTTTGAGCAAAAGCTCGGGATCGAGCTCCACAAAGCCGACGAGATGGACGCGCTCATCCAAGGCCTCAACTTTGTGCTCGAGCACGCAGTCGACGAGTGCTACACGTTCAAGGTATGCACTTGGATCTGTTCAATGCAACGTATACAATGGATGCGACTCGCTAACTTTATATACGTGCACTGAACAGAACGTTGTGCTCGACACGAAAGGACTCGGGTCTGCTGACAAGACCGTGCGCCCGACACCGAGCAAGCAGGAGCTGTACCCGTTCTTGCTCGTGAACATCGGCTCAGGCGTGAGCATCCTCAAGGTCTCGGGCGAGCGCACGTACGAGCGCGTGTCCGGCACGAGTCTCGGCGGCGGGACGTTCTGGGGTCTCTGCAAAGCGCTCTCGAAGCTCCGGACGTTCGACGAAGCCATGGACGCGAGCGTCGAAGGCGACTCGAACGCCGTCGACATGACAGTCGGCGACATCTACGGCACTGCTGGCTACGGCCAGTTCAAGCTCAAGCCCGCGACGGTCGCAAGCTCGTTCGGGAAGCTCGGGACGAAGCGCGAGCCGCCGCAGAGTGCGCGCGACGAAGACCTCGCGCGCGCGCTGCTGTTCATGATCACGCAGAACATCGGACACGTCGCGTACTTGAACGCGCAGCGCGTCGCGACGCCGCGGATCTACTTTTGCGGCAACTTCTTGCGTCGAAACGAGATCGCGAGTCGCCAGCTCGCGTACGCGATCGACTTTTGGTCGAACGGCCGCATGGAGGCGCAGTTCTTCCAGCACGAGGGCTTCTTCGGCGCGCTTGGGAGCTTCCTCGGCCAGTTCCACGCGTCGAACCTGCAGAAGAACATCCCACCAGTGGTTCCTGCTGCCGAGTGTCCAGCGCCGCAGTGCTAAGGCACATGCACTGGTTCCTCCTCCAGTCTGAATCGACAGAGAGAGCTGACGAAATGCATGCCACTTGACGTGCTTGCTCGTGAGCAAGTGTGTTTGGGTTGGGTCGACTTGACTTGACACTGGCACTCGCTGCTTGCTCTTGCTCTTGTGGTGTCT
>JAASFN010000395.1:0-21842 GCA_023333795.1 Globisporangium rhizosaccharum | reverse complement strand
TGCGACCGTGTCCGCAGTGCAAGATGCGCATCTGGAAAGCCGAAGGCTGTGTCCACATGACGTGCACGCAGTGTCGCTTTGAGTTCTGCTGGGTCTGTGCTGCGGTCTGGGAGCCAAGGTGCGTCCGTTCTCGTGCTTGGCTGAGGACATTTGAGTCGGATACAAGAGCACACTACTGACGCTGGCGCTATTGTATGGGGCTGTAGCCACTACACGTGCACAAGAGCGTCGTCGTATGATAGCGACGTGGTCGTGGGGATCTGCATCCTCGCAGCGATCGCATTCGCCGTTCTGTGGCTCCTCAAGGCGCTTGGGTTCAGCAACCAGCAGGTCTTTACGCTTGTGTGCGGCGCGATCGGAGCGCTTTACGAATACGGACAGGACGATGACGTGAGGCCAGCAGCAACGGCGAATGGACAGGAGACGACGGAGGGGCGAGTGGTCTTGGGTGCGATCGTGGGCGTCGTCATGGCATACGGCGTCTCGTTCACAGTGCAACTTGCGATCGCCATGTTCTGGCTCGCGTGGGAAGTCGTGCGCTTTGTGGGCATGCTCGTCGCAGTGGTAAGTGTCGTCAGAGGGCTCGCAAAGTGTCTACCGAAGAACGACACTTGAGTTTGCTTTAACTTATTAAAAAAATTAACTAGAAATAATTTGTGTTAGCTTCGATTTTTTGCTAAGATCTTCAAACGGTTCATCTCATCACCACAAGCACGACGACGTCGAGATGGCGAGTGCGCTTGCGCGCTTCCAGCGCCGCGGCAACGACACTGGCAGCGGTCTTGCGCAGCCACAGCAACAACAGCGCAAAGCAGATGAGCGCGTAGGCGAGATCCTGAGCGACAGTAACTCGGAGCTCTCGTCTGTTGATGGCGACGCAGACACAGGGGCGAAACAACCGACGATGCAGCCAGCGCGATCCGCACGATCGTCGTCTTCGTCGGCATCATCAGATGGCTTGGACCGAGCTGCACGTAGGGCGAGCACAAAGCAACGAGCTCGTAGTAACAGCAGCAGCCGCACACGGCACTCCAAGCGCGAGACGAGCAGTGGCAGCAGCGCCAAGATCCGGCAACTCCCAGCAAAAGCGTCGCCGACACCATCATCAGCGGCTGACAGGAACCACGGACAACAGCAGCAGCAATCGGTAGCAAAGAGCGCGCGCGCAATGAAGAAGACAGGCAGTCGCAAGTGGTACAGCGACTCGGACAGCGACGTCGATGTCCATGGCGACGCCTCGGGCAGTGCTAAAGACGGCGCCACAGTCAGCGTGAGCAGTACGAAGCGCTCGTCCAAGTCCAAGACAATGGCCAAGCGCCGTGGCGACAGCAGCAGCGCACCCAACCACAAGCGCAGCAACAGCAGCAACAACGACCGTGACGATAGCAGCAACAGCGACGGCTCGGACCTCGAGAGCCACGCCACACGCTCTGGCGCGGCCAAGTCGGCAGCAGCAGCGACAAAGCCAGCCAAGCTCAAGACGCTCGGTGTGCCTTCGTCTGGTCCAGACACAAGCACGCCATCGACGCACGTGTTCTCGCCCGTGACGTCCGACGCAGAGACGCCACGGAGTCTCGACCCGTCGGCAAAGGCGCCGATGAAGAAGCCGAGCGGCTTCCAGAAGCTCGTGGCCAAGACGTTCTCGCCGTTCAGCTCGCGTCGCAAGAGCATCGAGTCGCCATCCGAGCTTGCAAGTGCGCCAGGCACGCCAGGTGTGCCACCTAGTGGCGGCTCGACAGCGTCGCCAGCGAGCGCAGCGTGGCGCAAAGAATCGGCAGACGCAGTCGCGGCGTCGTCGCGCCTCACAGCTGCGACGCGGAGCTATAGTGGAAAGCGCCAGACGCCACTTGCAGCACCAGCAGCAAACGGCAGCGACGTGGTCTCACCACTGAGTGCGAACAACAACGCAAGCGCTCGCGTCCCGACTGCAGCAGACGGTCCGCCGCTCATCAACCGCCGCACGAGCCGCTTGAAGCAGTCGCCAAACGGCTCAGACCGTAGCAGCACTGGTCCGCGGTCACTCGATTCGTTACAGGACGTCGCGACGCCGCGCCGGCCACTCGACGCGGTCGCCAATGGTCCTAGCTCGAGTCCCAGCCCTGGAGTTGACGCATTGAGTCCTGGGACGCAGCGCAAGCTCCCCGGTGCGTTCGTCGGTCCGCCTGGCAGTGGCGTCCTGCTTGAAGGTTGGCTCCGACAGAAGCAGCGCCGCGGCGTGAAAGGCATGAAGAAGTGGAACGCGCGGTACTTTGTGCTCTACGCCAAGACGAGCGAAGTGCGGTACTACGCCGACGTCGTGCAGTCGGCGTGGGGACCGATCCCACTCGGTGAGATCGGCTCGATCGCCCTTCGGTTGATCCAGAAGATCGGCAAGCCGAGCCACCCAAAGTACCGCGGCTGCCGCTTCGACATCACGTGCCGCAATAGCTGGGGCACGCACTACGCGGACGACTACGTCTCGTCCGATGGCGATGACGATGACGGCGAGAACAGCCAGCGCACGAGCAACCACGTTCATCAACAGACTCTGGGCGGTGGCGCAGCAGCTGACGATCAGACTGCGCCAAGCGCCAAGCACGAGCGCACGGCGACGCCGCGGTCCTCGCGCATGTACAGTCTCGTGACCGACTCGCCACAGACGACGGTGCTCTGGATGACTGCGCTCGACTCGCTCCTCGTGCGTAGTGCAAACAGTCCTCGCCCAGATATGGCGCCAAGTAGCAACACTGACGCTTCAGCACCTGCTACTGGCCCTAGTGCGAGTGCTGCGGCGCCTGGGAGTACGAGGACGAAGCGCGGCGCGGCGACGAAAGTGATTGCACGCCGCCGCACGAGTACATTGGAGAGCGAGACGCTCGTGCTCGCTGGCGCAGGCGACCGCGTCCCAAAGCCCGTGGCGTTTGCGATCAAGTACATCTTTGACTCGACGCCAGGCATTGAGACTGAGCAGTTCTACGTCGCGGAGCCAGACGCTGCGAAACTCCAGGTACATCGATGTATACCGTGTGCGTGTATAGTTGTGTATACTTGAAAGATGGTACCTCACGCTCGTGTGCCTTCATGCTCTCCTCTCAGACAAGCGTCAAGTTCCTGAACCAGTTCTCGACCGATGCGACGCGCACGCCGTCAATGGACGAGCTCGACGCTGTGCTCGATCCTGTGACAGCCGGTGCTGTCGTGAAGCTCTGGCTCGCGCAGCTCGAGCACCCACTCGTGCCGTTTGAGATGTTTGACGACTTTCAAGCGCTCGCACGCTCTGCGAAAGTCGCGCCGTTTGCGCTCACGCGCGATCTTAAAGCCCTCATTGACGCGCTTCCACGCCGCAACTTGTACGTCTCGGTCGCTCGGTCATATGTGTATACCTGTGTATACTTGTGACTCGATAGTATACACTCACAAGGACCTTACCTGACCTCACTAACGCTGTCGTCACACTTGTCTCGGACTATGACGACAGCGCGATGCTCGTGTGTGTGCTCGTGCACCTGAACGACGTGCATGGCTATGCACCGAAGAACGGCATGAACGCCGCCGTGCTCTCGGCGCTCTTTGCCGACTTTGTCCTTCGTCCTCGGCGCTCCAAGACATCGCCATCTGCGAGTTCCAAGCATAACGCGACGCTCGCAGCAGAGAACGAGAGCGCGGAGCGAGAGCTGAGCCGTGCGCTTGTGGAAGAGATGATCTCGCGCGTCGATGCGATCATCGACGAACAGGCAGTTGAAGAGTTTGCCGAGATGCAGTGACCTCGTACGAGGACGACGACGCTAGTGACAAAGTAGAGATGCTCACAGTGGGGTACTAATCGCCCAATCCATGCGCTTGGCTGTGTATCGAGACGGTAGCTATCGATACGCTCTCTCTCACTGGTGCACTTTGATGTACACAATGTGCTTCCCTGGCACGAGCGTCATGCCGAGCGAGCGGCTCGTCGCAGTCGTGCGGTGCTTCTCAAACGCCGCGTCGTCGTCGTCTGGTGTCACTCGTGCGGCGCTGCTGCTGTCACTTGCGCTTGCACTGCTGCTGCTGTGCTTGGACTGCTTGGGCTTTTCAGCGCCAGCGAGCGGTGGGAACTCGCGCGCGTCCGTGAGGATCACGTTCTGGTGCTTGTCAAAGCAGTGGAGCCGCCCAAGGATGATGCGGCCGTCCGATATCTTGACGCGCGCGAGCGCCCCGAGCACTTGCATGATCTGCCGCGTCGCAGCGCCGAGAGCGACTGGCGCACTGCTGCTGCCGTTCGCGTGCTTTGTCACGTGCTGCTCTTCGACAAACGTCTGGTCATCGTCGACAGAGCGCAGCGTCACCTGCGCCTTGCCGTTGAGCGACAGCACTGCTGCCGCGGTCATGCTTGATTGAGCTGCTTCTTGTCGCGTGTGGCAGTCAGTCGTGACAAGGATGTCACTGTTTCAAATCCTCACGCGAGTGACATCAAAGACGCGAAACGTCGCGACTGACCAGCATCATTGGATCCGCGACGACTGCTCTCGCACACACACGCGTCTTGTCTTCTGCTTGATCGATTGACGGTAACGAGCGATGGCGTTCCGCTATGTCGGCACACCGATGGACGAGATGAAGCTGCTCGAGCGCATGCGAGCGCGCGATCCAGCGTCTGCAGCAAACGTCGTCGCGAACGGCAAGCTCCTCGTCACGTTTGCTGAGCAAGGCAACTTGCGCGCGCTCCAGTGCGCACTGGATCACATGCAAGAGGTGCGTTGCCTCGCTTGTGTGGTTGTGTGTCGCTAGTTGGCTGGCGCGATCTCACTATGAGCGATGTGCTGCATCGCTCGACAGGACCACGTCCTGCTCTTCTACGCGGTGCGCATGTTCCGCGCAGCGTGTGACAGCGGCCATATCGACATCCTGCGCTTCATGCTCACGCATGGCTTTGACTTGGAGCAAGTTGGTGTGCGTGACATCCTCCACTGCGTCGTCGATGCGATTCACAACGAGCAGAGCACCGAGGCTGCACAGCCGCTCATCCGCTTTCTCTTGGAAGCAGGTGTCGACGTGAACTGGCAGGTAGGTTATGTGTGTGTAAGGCGCCTCGACTACTACACCGCTTGAGTTCGATAAACGCTCGTGCGACACCACTGCGTTGAGCGAGAGACCTCACGTTTGTGCTCCTGTCCATGATGCTGATACGATGGCAGCGACCGAGTGACTTCTTCACTGCTCTTCACATCGCGTGTCGGAAGAATCTGTACGCGATCGCGTACCTCCTCCTCATCTACGGCGCTGATGTCAACGCGATCGCAATGGTATGCGATAGCGGTCAAGGAGCAAAGCAAGCGGACTGTCTGGTTGCATGATAGAGTGATCGGTCATTGACGTACTCTCTCGAATGGACACGACACAGAACGATGCGATGCCGCTCACGTGCGCTGAGCAGCAGCTACAGATGTCTGAACCATCGAGCGCGGACGACCTCGAGCAGAATCGACTCCTGCGCGCGCTCTTGGAGTCGCACAATGCGCGCCGCACGTGGCGCAAGAGCAAGCCACAGTCGTCTGTAACAACGCCAGAAAAACCTCAGAGCGTGTCGTTCGCAGCGACAGTCACACCAGTCACAGCGTCCTCAGTGCCGCACGAGCAGCCTCGAACAACAATCGCGAGTTTCTCTGGCAGCTTCCACAAGCAACGACAGCAGGAGCAGCGATCGCAGCAAGAAGCAGACGAAGACACACCCGAGCAAGCACATACGTCCAAGGACGCAGCTATGAGCGCCGTCTTCGACGCATTTGCAGTCGGCATCACGCTCGACACACCAGAGTGAGTGAGTCAGTGACAGGTCCTAGGTTTCAAGGTCAACGTGCCTCTGCTACTCGCGACAGAATGAAACACGCCACAATGCCTCATCATCAACCAAGAACAACTACACAACTACGCACCACCACACTGCGTGCACGAGTCTCCGTGTCTTCGGTCAGTCTCGATCTCGTCTGTGAGATCCGAGCGCTCACATAGCGCGCCCCACCACTCGCTCGCCCTGAGCTCCCGAGCCATTGTGCGGTCCATCATTTCCATCCCTAGCCCCAGAAATCCGACGACCGCGGCCCCCAGAAACAAACAAGAGCCAACCTCGGAGCTTGGGCGCCACCAGCAGCAGCCGAGCGCGCTCTCTCTCTCGTTCTCGCTCTTGTTCTCTTCGCTGCACACACGGCGCCCCAGTGCGTCTCTGTGTGTCTCGGTAGCGCGCGAAGCGCGTCTTCAAGCCCACGCGTAGTGAGCCCCCTGTGTGCACAGCATGGCTGCGCGCGAGAGCGACGCGACGCAAAGCAGCGCTGCTAGCACTACGAATAATAGCAACAGCAGTGCTGCAGTCGTCGTAGCGCCTGCAGCAGCTCCGAGCTCGGAGCCGGCAGTCGCTGCAGCAATGACGCTCGCTGCTGTCGGTCAGGCGCTCCAGGACGCTGCGCAGCTCGCAGCCAAGTACGGCACGACTGCTGCCGCGCGCGAGCGCCTCGAGCACCTCGAGCGCGAGCACGAAGCGCTCAGTGACATGGTCGCAGTGCTCCGAACGCGCTTACGGACTGCGCAGCGCGCGACAGCGACTGCTGAGTCTGACGCGCGGCGCCACAAAGCTGCGCTCATGAGCTCAGCTGCTGAAGCCGCGGCGGCTCAGAGCACCAGCACGGCCGCAGCGCTGAGTGCGAACGCACTGGCGCAAGCGTCGCTGCGCTTTGACGCCGACGCGTTTGTCGACTTTCTCAAGCACCGGTTCGCGTGCCGCGGCGACCTCACGCTGCTCTTGGACGCGCTCGTTGCGTTCCAGACACAGCAGCAGCAGCTAACGAGCGGACGGTACCCGCCAGAGTCTCAGTCCCAAGCGACAGAGCACGTTGTGCTTCTGACGATCGAGCAAGTGCAGACGTCGCTCGCGCCGGCGCCGACGCCACTGCCACCGACGACGGCAAATGGCTCGTACAGCTCGAGTGCGAGTGCGCAGACGCCTGGCGCCTCGACATACACGACGACAACGACGACGACGACCGCTAGCTCAGCGGATCAACGTGTCGACCCAGACGCCGCAACGAGGAACTCCAGTACGACAAATGGCATGAGCAGTAGCAGTAGCGATGGAGCGCCGTACAGCTCAATGGGCGTTCACCACCACGCGAGCTACTACGCACGGCAGTCGCGAGAAGAAGAGGAGCAAGAGATCCACTTGGCCGCAAAGCAGCTCCTCTCGCCTGTGACGTTCGCACACGTGAACGACGACGACGACGACGACGATGATGATGATGATGATGACGATGATGACCACAACGACAGTCGAGCGCCGCAGTCAGCGACGACTGCGCTCGCAGTATGCGCACCGACACTGGCGCCAGCACCAAGCGCTGCTGCGATTGGCGCACAAAGCATCTTTGGGCCGATTCACCAGAGCACGGAGCTCCACCGACCGAGCAGTAGCAGTAATGCAGCGACGACGACGACGACAACGACAACGGCGACGCTCACGAGCGCAGCGCTCTCGGCGTCGTCTGCGATGGCAGCAGCAGCGGCGGCGTTCATGCGCGCGCAGAGCAGCGTCACAAGCGCTGATGACGACGCGAGCAAGCTCAAGCGGATCTTGCCGAAGAAGCCGCGCGTGAAGAAGCCCGCGCCGTCGCTTCCCCTGCCAACGTTAGGACCAGCGATCGCACCAGCGCCAGTGTCAGTCACCGAACGGCAGCCGTCGCCGGTGCTCGTGCCGGTTCCGACTGTTAGCACGCCGCCGCCGCCGCCGATCACAACAGCAGCGAGTGCGAGTTCAGACGCCACTGTCCTCGACGAGAGCACTGGCACTGGCACTGGCGCAGCCAAGACAGCGGTGAGCAAGAAGCGCAAGGTCACGACCGACGAAGGGCTCGTGATCAAGCAGAACCTCGTGTGGCCCGCAGAGCGGCGAAACATCACCGAGATGAAGCACAGCTCGCGGCTCTTGGAGCTCGACGCGCTCGCAGAGCTCGATCGACAGACGCCGTGGAACGAGATGTACAAGCGCCGACCGCTCTACTCTCACGTGATCAACTACAGCGCACTGGACGAGCGCGCCAAGACGTGGTTCGTCACGACGCTCAAGATCCAGTTTGTCTGGCGCCGTGAGCTCTGGGAACGCCTTCACTGGCTCCCGATGAGCGAGAGCGTCTGCACTGGCGCAGCGTGGGAGAAGTACCGCCAGACGCGCAAGCGCCGCGCCAAGCACGCGGTCACGGCCTGGCGCAAGGTCTACGCGCAGTCGATCCAGATGATCGAAGCTGGGATACTACCGGACGACGTCTGGTGTGACCCGGCGCTGTGGTACATGCCGGCGAACCCGATCTACTGGCTCCCCGACACACCAGACGTCGTGAGCGAGCTCGCACTGATCGACGCGAAGCACGCTGTGCGGTGCTACCACGTTTACGACCTCACGCACCATCCGTTCTACGAGCTCGGGCTCGTGGACAAGTACCCGACCAAGCACGAGCTCCCATCGATCTCCACGACAACGACGATGATGCTCCAGTCGCACAGCACCGCTGCGGCGGACGACGACTTTGCATCCGTGGCGCTCAGTAACGTCCCGCTCTTGGCAGACCTCGCACCGCGGCAGTCGCCGCACATGCCCAAGGTCCTGCTCCCGAAAGACGGCGCAGGGCCAAAGAAGCGCGGACCGCGGAGTAGCAAGAAGAGCAGTGGCAACAGAGTCGTTGGACCACTGCCGCGGCTCGCACCGAGTGGCGGCATTGACCCACGAGCAACGGCCAAAATGGCAACAACAGCGGCGACCGCAGCAGCTGCTGCCGTCGCTGGGCTCGAGACGCTGCGCGAGGCAAGCGCTGCACTGTAAGAGAGTGAGAGAGAGCAAGAGAGAGTGAAGCGGATGAATGAGTGGGACAAGAGGACGCGTGTGTGTGTATCAGTCATGTGCCATTGTCATGTGCCGTCGCCGTCTTTGCCACACTGTCGGTTAGTCTGTTCATCCATCGTACGTGCTCCTATCGACCTGCTCGTCATACTGCTACAGTGCGAGATCCGCTATCGTGACCGCGGCGACCGAGCGCCGTCTACTGACCGCTGCTCGTCGCCGTCGCCGTCGCCGTCGCCGTCGCCGTCTTGAGACTGTAGTTCTTAAAGATGTTGCCGGGGAGGATCCATTGGTCCCAGTCCTTCTCGTACTTGAGGTAGTGCACAAGACAGGCGTTCGAGCGCACGACGCGGAGCACAACGGCGTTGTAGAACTGGCCGGTGCTGCCCCAGACCGCCCAGACCTGCTCGTGCACCGCGGGCGCTTTCGTGTAGCGCACCTTGGTCGATCGCCGCCCTTTCGACGACGTGTAGAGCGAGCTCACGGGCAAAAACTCGTCGTAGATGCTCCCCCAGTCGACGTAGTGCACCTGCACGAGCTCCATGTTGAGCTCAATGCGTAGCACTTGAGCGCGATTGCGCTTCTCAAAGACCTGCACGCCGATCGTATGGCCGACCTGGAGCGCGAGCTGGTCCCAGTGCGTCGCCGCCGATACCACTGCAGTCTTCTTGCTCATTGGACCAAAGAAGCCGTTCGTCTTGACGACGCTCGTGCCAGCGCTGCTCGCCGCTGCAGCGGCGCTCGCAGACGCGGCAGCGCCTGTAGTCGCGAGCGCCGGGTGGTTGCTGTTTGGCTTTGCGCGCTGCATGGACCGGACGTCAATGCGGCCAAGGAGGTAGTCAATGTCTTCGAGGAGCTTCGTCCAGTCCCACGAGTCTTCGGTCGGCACGACGTCTTCGAGCGACAGCACACGAGCAACGTGGCGCAACGCCCGAAGCGCATCGAGCTTCCGGAGCGTCGCGACAGTGTCGTCAATGCCCTGGCCGTTTGCGTGGTAGTTGACTTCGAGCGTCGACATGAGGTCGTGCGCAGCGTTCCAGAGGATCTCGGCGTGGTTGATCGACGGCGAGTCTTGCGCGAGGAACGACGTGAGGAAGCCTGGGAGGTTCACCGCGTCAACGTGGAAGCGGTGGTACGACAGACACGCAGTCATGTTCTCACAGGCGTGGAACGTCCCTTCCGGCATGAACAGGATCTGCCCAGGCTTGATGTCGACTTGCCACGCTGGGAGGAACGCTAGGAGCGGCGACTTGTTCAGATCGACGTCGTGAAAGTTGACCGTCTCGTGGACTGAGTCGAGCTTCGCGGCTGAGCGATGGAGCATCGAGACGCGCTTTGTCCCGACGATCGGCGCGATCGTGATGTCCAAACCGCCGGGGTCCTGGTGCATGCGGCTGTTCGTGCTCTTTTGCCCCATGAAGAAGTACTGGAGCGGGTTGTCGCCTATGAGAACGGCAGTCAAGGCGTAGGCGCGAGGTCAGTCTCTCTATCAAACGGTCAACAGTGTTGGCCATGAGCCCTTGTCGACAGTGTTCGTCCTAGGACACTGAGCAATCGAGGTAAGGACGAAGAAGAACGTACCGCGCACGGCGTCGAGCCAGTAGAGCAAGAGGTTGTCGCCCAAAACTGGGAGCTCGTCGCACTTGTAGCACAGGAGCTTTGCGACCTTGGGGTTCAGTGGGAACTGCCACTGGTGCATGTAGTACTCGGATTTGCCCTGCTCCCAGTAGCTCTTGACGTAGTGGCCAAGTGAGAGGTGCGTCTTGATCGGGTTCGACTCTTCGTAGTTGCGCTCAATCACTGGGACTTTGACGTCGTGGATGCCGCGCAAGAACGCGTCCGTGTCGAGCATGCCACTCGGTTTGACCCAGTGCTCGGCAAACTTCATCCAGCCCGTGTGGCCTTCGAGTACGAACGGCGTGCCAGCGAACCGAAGCGCTTGGATGCGGTCGCGCGCGCCAGTGGCGTTGATGTTGATCACTTCGACCGGTTTGTTGTAGAGCTCTTCCCAGTGCGTCGGCACAGTGTAGATCGGGTGCTTGGCGTACTCTTTGTCCTCTTCGTCGTCTTCATCCGTCTCGGCTGTGCGCTGCGCACTGCCATTAGCCGTCGTCTGGAGCGATTCGATCTTGACCTTCTTGTCGGTACGGGCAGCGGTCGCCGTTGACGACGCCGCACTGGACTCGAGCGACCGCTTGCGCTGGGACGACGCTGGCTTGGCGTCTGGCGTCGAGAGACTCCCAGAGCGCGTCCGAGGACGCGCAGCAGTGTGCTCACTGCTCTCAGCGGCGGCTTGGTGTGCTACGGTAGTAGCGTACGTCTGTGGATGGACGTACGCGTGGAGGTCGTCTCCTGTCAAGACTGCGCACCGACAGCGACAGCAGCGTCAGTCTGTCTGTCTGTCGCGCTACGCCACACTCGACGACTGTGATCGGTCTGTACCTGCGACGATGTTCGCTTTGAAGAACTCGAGCACGCGCGGCTCGTTCGCTAAGAGCGTGAGCGTCTGGTCCATCACGTGCGCTGCACCGACAGTCCTGTTGGTGGTCGTCCATCCGTCAAATCATCCGTCAGTCAATGCGTGTATGTGATAGACAGTCGATGACTACACGAGCGCTGGATGCGAGAGAGAGCACGCGACTACACGCGCACAAGAGCAAGCGCAAGCCTCACTTTTTCTCAATGAAGCTTACGCGCAGGTCTTCGACGTGCTGCTGCAAGCTCGGAGCGCTGCGCACGGCATCGTGCACCTGCGTCCGTAGATAGAGCAGGACTATACGCGTCAGTCAACTGGTATATCCTGCCGTTCTAACGAGTGCGTGTGCGTACGTGCGTCGTACCAAGCGGAGCACGCGCTCGAGCGCATCGATCGCGAGCGGCGCTGACGTTGCGAGCACGCCTTCATCGACCTGCACGAGCTCGTCGAAGCGGTCGGCCATCGTGGTGCAAATGAATGGATGGCTCTGTGTGTCTGTATGCGCGCGTGGCTTTGCTGCCCTCTCTTCCTCTTCTTCTCCTCTTGCGCTGATGGCGCGACGCACGAGCCTGCGGGACTCTCGTCAAGACCTGTCGAATGCTCGGAGCTGCTCGCGCCAATTGGCTAAGTGCGCGCAAGTGTTATGGTTTTTATTCACACGTCAAAATTATATGCACGTCGCTCGCATCGATTTCTATCGTGAACAATTTAGAAACGCGCTGTTTAAACTAGTTAAAATCATAGAAATGTGTTTAAACGTTAGAAACGATGCTCAACACCAGTATTGAGCGTGAGAAGCACGAGCTCAGGTCAAGAGCAGTGCGTACGAGCGTGCGTGCAAGTCGGTCCTCTCGAGTCCCTCGAGCGTACGTGTGCTGCTGCCTGTATCCGAGACACGAGACGCACACAACATCCACTTGCTGGAGCGACAGCCACACACAGAGAGAGCAGCATTCGCATCGGTAGCTCCTCACGTCCAGCCAGCACACACACAAGAGACGGACAGTTGACCGCACCAGAGCACCACCAGCAGCACCATGGTCGCAAAGCGCACGATCGGGTGCACGCCAGAAGAGGAACGACTGCGCATCCAAGCGCTCGCACTCGTGACAGTCGCGTACAAGAACTGGGACGTCGTATGGGCGCGCATGCCGGGGTATCCGTGGTGGCCCGGCATTCTGTTCCTCGACCCAGCGGCCGTCGAAGCTGCGGGTCTGCCGCTCACAGGCGTCGACTTCAAGCCACCAGAGAAGCGCGACGTGGTCGTGACAAATACGCTCGGGAAAGAGGAGACGCGCACGATCACAGATCGCTACTGCCTCGTGATGTTCCTCGACAAGAACAACTGGTGCGTCGCCAACATGAACAAAGAGGTCACACCGTTCACGCTCGGGTACGCGCAGCACAGTAAAGCGACGCACAAGCGCGCCAAGTCGACGGCGTTCAAGCTCGCACTGCAGCGCGCGATCCAGCTGTTCCACGTCGTACGTCCTTGCCTGTCTGTCTAGGACGTCTAGGACCTTGGCGGCTGACTAACACTGTTGAGTGACGCTTGTGCTGGTTGCGTAGTCAAAGGACTGCACAGAAGAGGACCTCGCACTGCTAAACGCGCCGCCAGAGGAGAAGCGCCGGCGCGTGGACTTGTTCAGAGCACACGGCGCAAGCAACGGCCATCGATCTGGCGCCTTGGACTGGGACGACGACGTGGAAGACGATGACGGCGATGATGACGCTCTGGACGACGACGACACGAGCGACGATGGCGACGATGACGATGACGGCGACTTTGAGTTCGTTCTGCCCAAGCGAAGTACAAAGACGGCGCCACGAGCGTCGCCGCGCAAGCCCCGGAAGCTCGAAGCAGAAGCTGTGAATGGCGTCGCTCGAACTGGTCGAGGACGTAGCGCAACAGTGTCGAAGCGCGTGAAGCGCGAGGCGTACGATGACCACGAGAGTCATGATGACGACGACGCTGGTGCAGATGCGAAAGCGCCGAGAGGCCGCAAGAAGCTCGCTGCGAAAGCAACGCCAGCAGCAGCAGTAGGTCCAAAGCGCAGTGCAGGGCCAAAGCGCACAGGTGGCAAAGCGAAAGCCCGTCTTGTGGAGGACCATGACGTTGGTGGCGATGCAGTCGCACCAGGCAAGCGAACAAAAGCGCCACGTCGGCAGCTCAAAACAACCGCCAAGCCACGCAGACGACCGAAGCAAGCAGCTGTCAGTAGCAGTAGCGAGCGTGAGAGCGAGAGCAGTGACGATGGCGACGTCGAGTTCATTGAGAACCCGAACCTGGTACAACACAACGACAACGACGACGACCATGGCGAAGACGAGGACGGCGCCAGTGGCAGTGACGACACTGGCGAGACGCCCGCGTACCTATCGACGACGCCGCTGTCCAAGATCTGGACAACGCACATTGACGAGCCGCAAGCGCCAAGCGATGCTGCACCGCCTGCGATTGCCGGTCCTGCGCCAGACGGCACCAAGACGCTCGTGTACAAGCAGGACTTTGTCTGGGACGACGCAGTCTTCACGACATACGATGCTGCGGCGATTGCCAAGCGCGAACCTGGCGCACCGACGCTTGGCGCTGGTCCGAACGGCGAGCTCTCACAGACAAGTCCAGCGCGCGAGCGAGCGCTTGGGAAGCGCCAGATGCGCTCGGTGCAGCAGTCGCAGATCCGGCAGAGTCTCATGATTGGCAACTTGGATCCGCACACGATGGTCCAGTGCGAAGCGTACCGCCCAGCGCCTTCTTCTTCTAGTACGGCGACCGCCGACACACCGCCGAGCCGCAATCGCACGGCCAGTAGTCTCGCACCGCCGTTCCAAGTGTACGTCCACCCCGACGCCGTGTTCGTCTGCGACTTGCACGCGCACTTGGCGACGTGTGAGATCATTGGCTTCCTCGGCGGTCGCTGGCACGACGCGACCAAGACGCTGTACATCCAAGCCGCGTTCCCGTGCCGGTCGCTGATGATTGACGGCGACGACGGCTCGACAGACGTCGAGATGGATCCTGGGAGCGAGATTGAGCTCCGCGAGATCATCCAGAACGCTGAGCTCGAAGTCGTTGGGTGGTACCACTCGCACCCAGCGTTCGCGCCGGACCCGTCGATCCGCGACATTGAGAACCAGACGAGCTACCAGCAGCTCTTCCAGCGCCAGGCGCCGTCGCACAACACGAGCGATAGCAAAGCAAGTGGTCGCGACGTCGCCGAGCCGTTCGTTGGACTGATCGTTGGGACGTACGACACGAAGCGCGAGTCGCCAGTGAGTCTCTTTCGATACTTCCACACGCGGAGCGAGAAAGTGAGCGGCGGTGCGCGGCGCGAGATCTTCATGCCGTACGAGCTCGTGCCGACGCGGCGGCAATTCCGCAGTGTCGTCCGTGCCGAGGCATCGGCTGCTGTCGCGACGCTCGCGATGTACCCGAGCGTGTACGACGCGCTCTTGCAGCCGCACTACGGCCCATTGCGACTCCAGCCGAGCGTGGAGACGGCGATGGCGAACAGCACAACTGACGACGCGGCGACTGGGAGCGAGTCGTTTAGTGGCGTGGATCTGTCGGCAGCCGGCGCTGCTGTGCCACTGAAGCTTGAGGCTGTAGGCGACGCGACCGTGTCGTCGCGGAAGCGCAAGCCGCGCGTCGATGGCGCTGCGGCAGCGGCAGCGGCAATGGCGACCGACGAGAAGCTCGTGAAGCCAGCCAAGCGCCGTCGTGGACGTCCACGTACAGTAGTCGTCAACGACAGCGCGAGTCGCATTGATCTCACGGGCGACGACGATGGCGACGACAACAGCAACGATGGCGTTAGTGGCGGTGCTGCAGCGCCAGAGCCCGTGGCCGAAGCGATGGACGTGGACAAGGACGGCGCTCAAGCGCCAGTCGACGTCGTTAATGTCGAAGCGTCGAGTACTGCGCCTGCGACTGTTGTGAACACTGTCGAAGTGCAGTCGCCGGTTGTTGTAGTCGACGTCGACGCCCCGAGCGCTCCTGACGATGCGCAGACAACGCCAAGTGGCCGCTCACGACGCGCCGCAGCACCGTCGCGCGTCCTGCAAGTCACGCCGAAAGTCGATCTCTCGACACGCACTGACGAGCGCACAGCGAGTCCAACGCTTGCACCTGACACTGGCGCGATCATCATCATTGATGAGCCTCTCACTACGAAAGACACCGCGTCGGTGGCTCCTCCTCCTTCGCCACTGGCGCTGTCGAGCTCCACAGCAGCAGCAGTTGACGCAGCAGTCGAGACAGCGCGCACCTCCGCATCAAGCTCTGCGCAATCGTCGCCGCCAGAGGACGACGGCGAAGCGACGTCAGTGACACCGCGCAGTCTCACACCAGCAGTGCCGCTATCATCTGTCGATGACAGTCGCATTGGCAGTGGTGGCGGGCGTCGCCGCGGTCGCAAGCCCATGCAGACGCAGCGCAAAGCCAACCAGTTCGTCACGTACCCGTCGACGGCAGACGACAGTGCCCAGCGCACAGCAGTGGCGTCGCAGATCGCCGTGTACGGCGCATTTGGGTCTGCAAATGGCGTCTCTGTCGCGAGTGGCGACAAGGACAGCGTCGTTCTGGCGTTATCGTCGTCGTCCGTGTCGTCATCACTGTCGCAAGAGAGCAGTAGCAGCAGCTCGAGTGCGGACAAGTACGTGTACTTGACCTTTAGCGCCGATACATCAACGAGTCGCGTCGCCGGCGATGGCGATGGCGCCTTTGGGTCGAACGTGATCGTGCTGAGCTCGTCAGACGACGTCGTCATTGGCGAGAGTCAGTCGCAGTCGTCGATCGTCTCGCTCAGTGGCGACGACACGGACGCCACAAAGGCGGCAGGTGCGCCTGACAAGGACGACGTTGTGCCCGAGAGCCAGTCGCCGCCTTTGAAGGGCGAAGGCGACGAGAACGACGACGATGAGGTCAAGCAAGAGGCTGGCAAAGCGCCTGATCTTGTCGTCGTCGAGGTAGCGACCGATGCAGTCAAACAGGAGACTGCGAGTGCAGAAGCGAGCGAGGCGGCGTCAGCCATCGTTGCAGAAGTGAGCGAACTGCTCGACAAGATGTGTGGCGCAGTCGTCACGCACGAGCTCACGCTCAAGGTCGATAGCGTGAAGAGCGACAGCGCCAGTGCGACGTCTGCGACCGTCGTGCGCTCTGACGAACCACTTGAGACGCCTTTAGCCGCAGCAGCAGCAGTCGCAGGAGATGCGACAGCCACGAACGAGTCAACGGCTAGTGCGTCTGCGTCGGCTGCTGCTGTTAAGTCAGAGCCGCAGGACACAAGCAGTCTCGCTGTCAAGGACGAGCGTCTCACGACTGCTGCTACTGCGTCGGCTGTCAAGACAGAGGCATCGCCAGTCGAGCAGCCGGTCACGACCAGTAGCAGCAGCAGTGGTGCACTCGCACTTGAGCTCCCAGCACAATCAAGTGGTGACAATATCGTGACGCCTGGAGACGAGCAACCAGTCAAAGACAAAGACGCTGTGACGGCGACTGAGCGTGACGTCACGTCTGTCAAGACGGAAGCCGTCAGTGATGATCCGAGTGCTTCCGTCGACGCTACACCATCTTCGACAACGCCAGCCATCAAGCACACAGACGACATGAAAGTAGCCGATGCGCCAACGCCGGTGCTGCTGTTTGGCAGCGGCCGTGCTGTCGAAGACATCCGCACGTCGCTCGCTCGTATTGAGCCGATGGTCGAAGCGATGCGACTCGCGCAGCAGCAAGAGCAGCTCGCACAGTCGACTGCTGCTGCGGCTGCTAGTGCGACCGAGACAGCGCCAACGGAACCAGGCGCGACTGCTGACGCACTGTCTGCGAGCGACAGTGTTGCGCCAGCAGACGACCTCTTGGCGCGCCGTGAAGCGCACCTCGCGTCGCTCCGGACCAAGTACGGCGCAGGGATCCACGGCTGCGCGGAGCAAGTGATCACGCTCGTAGACTACTACCGCGACTTTGAGCGCCGCATCGACTTGCACGAGCCCTGGCGCGCGCGCGTGAGCAAACTGCGCAAGATCGAAGCGTCGCTGACCGAGTACGTGCGCTACGTGAACGTCCCGGTGCACCTCCGAAGCGACTTTGTGCAGGTGCGTCTGCTGTCTCTTTGTGCTTAGCCGAGTGTCGCTCGAGGCTTGCGAGCGACGCACACATGACCTCACACTACTGTTGCTGCTGCTCTCTTGCTATGGCTGGCTGCGTGACACAGGACATCATTGCGTACTTGGAGCTCTCGTGGGAGCTCTCACGTCCTGGTCGGTAACGCCATAGCGTGTCGTCTGTAGCCAGCTCACGGGCTGTTGTAGTGCGTTCGTTCGTTCGTTAGTACGTCTCCGCCGTCGGTAGGTCGGTCCAACAGAGTAAGTTGACTGTGAGTGTGATGACACCAGCCAGTCGACCAGGCGCCACAGAGACGACCGAGGACTGAGTGTGGGTGTCGAGCTGATAAATAGAGACACTACTCGTTGCCGCCTGCTCTTACGCACGCCCTCACGCGCTCCTCTCCTCCTCTCCTCTCCTCTCTCTGTCCTATCGCTCTCTCTCTCGTACTCGTACGTTGCCTCTAGTCTCCACGTGCCACTGTAGCCGTCCGCAGGTCTACCGAATCGCGTCGAGATTCCCTTGGTACTTGCTCACGCGACGCAGGATCGAGCGCTTGCGACCTGCACCCGACGACTGCTGGTACTGCGCCGCGCGGTTCGCAGGCGCGAGGCGCACGGCGCTCGGTGGCGCGTCGCGATGGAACTCGACGACGCTCCAGCGCGAGCCAAACGAGAGCTTCTGCTGGCGACCAAACGTCCCGCGGACGCCACCAGCAGACTCGAGCTGCTCGTTCTCGCCCACGTACGCGTGGCTACTACTCGTGGCCATTGACGACAGTGGCTGCGCTGCAGAGCTGCTAGTCTGGTGCCGAATGCGCTTGTAGTGGTTGTACTCGGCCGCGCTGTCCTGTCCGCCGTCGCTCGTGAACCGCGTGCGCCGGAGCGTCTCTTGCTGCCGCATCCAGTCGGGCTTGAGACTCGACTTGCGGCCGCTCGTCGAGCCGCCAGCAGAGAGCGGGAGACTCACGCTCGTGCGCGCTGTCGTTGCGTCCGTCGCAGTCCCAGGACGACCACTATTGGTATCACTCGGACCTGCGAGGACTGGTCGGTTCGCGAGCCGCGGGATCGGCGTCGTATCGACAAGGCGACTCGCGCGCTCAGTCGTCGACGGTGTTGTTCGCGTCCCATTGCGCAGACTCGCAGGTCCAGACGACGCCGCGCGACTCGCGTCGGTCGCTTGACTCTCCTGTTTGCTAAAGTGCTCAGTCCACTTGCGCTTGATCCACTTGGCGAGGTGCAGGACGCACACTGGGAGCTGCGGATAGAGCTCGTGCGCACGCGGCTTGGCGAGCTTCCCGATCGTCAGCGCGACCTTTGAGTCGGCGACGTACTTTCGCGCTGGGATCGGCAGCATCGCGACAATCTGCACAGAGCCATAGAGAGAGAAGCTGTGAGATCGCTGGCTCTAGGACACGCGCCACTACGAGAGCCAAGAGAATAACAGACCTTGAGCAGGAGCAGGACGTCTGCAGCGCGCGCCAGCGCGTCGTGCTCTGCCAAGTACGTCGAGAGCAAGTGGTTGAGCACAACGAGTCCAGAGGCTTCGGTGAACCGCTTGATCGAGTTGATTGGCTAGTGACA
This sequence comes from Globisporangium rhizosaccharum, assembly GCA_023333795.1. Taxonomy (NCBI): domain Eukaryota; phylum Oomycota; class Peronosporomycetes; order Pythiales; family Pythiaceae; genus Globisporangium; species Globisporangium rhizosaccharum. The sequence goes on along the minus strand of JAASFN010000395.1, from coordinate 2,847 downwards.
GTGACAGCAGCAAGACATACAGTCAGTCGGTGTCCTAGTGTCATAGAGACACGCAAGTGGGCGTACCTTAATGTCCGGGTTCTGCAAAATGTCGTACTGGATCGCGAGCTTCTTTGCAGTCGCCTCTGGGCGATCGAGCAAGAGCATGAGCTCTTCGCGCACGCACTTGTACGCGAGACTACGGGACTCGAGCGGCGTCACGATAGGCGGCTCGTCTTGCATCACGATGTAGTGCACAGGCGCAGTCGAGGACGTCCGCGTGGTCCACGGATCGGCGCTGCTACCTTCCGCAGCCGAGACAACAACTGGGACCATCACGACGTCGTCGAGCTCGAGCGGCACCATTGCGACGTCGTCGGCTTCGTCGTCGATGAGCGTGATGATGTTGTTCGATCCAGTGCTACGTGGCATCACTTGAGGCTCGCTCTTGACAGCTTGCGACAGCAGTAGTGGTTCTTGTGGTTCATGTTGTGGTTGTGGTGTGATTGTTGGTGGCAACAGCGGTGGTGCGGGCGTTGCACTACTGCTGTGGTTGTGGTTATTGTTCCGTGCTACTGCGAGCTCGAGGATGTTCGACGGTGTCACGACTGGCGAGCTATCCATGCCGAGGACAGCAGCGTACGGCACTGGCATCATCGACGGCGGTGGCACGGACACTGATACCACAGGCGCAGAGACGGACCGGACTGTCGCTGGTGGTGACGGCAATGCCTCGAGTCCTCGCTTGCGCTTGCGCGGACTCGACACTGCAACTGGCGCTGTGAGCTGGCGGATCATACTGTCGATCACAGAGTCTTCGCTCATGTCCGCAGTCGTGCCGTCGGGATACACGACGCGGTACGTGTCGGCGAATGGCAAGTAGCACTGCACCGTGCCGCGCACGACTGCTGTGGTTGTGCCAGTCGAAGACTGGATGACGGGGACACCGACGTACCGACTCGTAGTGTCGCTAATCGGTGGTGGGACTTCGTCGTCGTCGTCGTTCTGGACGAGGACGCTCGGGTCTGCGATGAGTTTCATGATGTCGTTGCGCGAGTGGACCGTGACGCCTTTGCCAGGGACAAACAGCGCGTAGCTGTCGAGTCGTGCATCGTAGCGCGTGATCCAGCCGTGCTCTTCCTGTACGCTGTCTGTCGCTGCTGCTGTTGTGGCCGTAGTGGCGTTGCTACTGCCGGGTGTTGGTGGGTGCAATGGCGTTGACGCATTGCTACTACTGCTGCTGAGCTGGTGGATCACGTGCGAGCCGACAAAGCCGAACGGGTCCTTTGTCTGGACGTGCGCCATGCAGGGTCGTCGTGTGCAGTCGGTTGCTCTCTTTCTCTCACGTACAAGCGTCAGTCGTAGTCTGCTGCTGTCGTCGCGCAACGGGTTGATTGACTGTCTATCTGTCTGTTTGCAGCAGACCTCGCTCTGCGCGAGTCTATTGCACAGTAGCACTGCACACGCGGGCGGGCTCTCTCGCTCTTTCGCTCTCTTGGTCGCGCTTGCTCTCGCTTCCACGCGCGGACGTAGACACACAGACGCAGCGCAGACACACACGGGCACGAGCACGAGCGATGGCGCGACCAGCAACAACAACACGTCTTATGCGTTCGGAGCTGCTGCAGGGAGAGCAATTTCGAGTTTTCTGGCTGGCGGAACACTTCAGCATACAAACATCAAGTCAGTGAGCGACGCTAAAACTTGTCGAATTTGCGTAATTCGCATTGATTTATCAGCCTCGTGCGAATACCATGGATAGAAAGATACAATACAAACGCTATTACAAAATCGAATGCGCGATGCGCATCAAACGCCAAGCGTCACGACACTTGACCACTTGACTATCTTGACCTCGTGACCATCGAGCGGATGTGCTGCGTCTGAGCGCATAGCTGCTCACTCACGGCTGCGTGTGTTGTGCTACTGGTGCTGGCGCATCGAATTGCTCAAGCTCGCGCATAATGGAGTAGACTCTGTGCGCGCAGAAGCAGATGCCGATGTGCGCGACGCTGCTGGAGACACTCGCGAGCACACTCCACATCATCGTGGCAATGATCACGATCATGGTGACTGGCGTCCCATCTGCTGCTGTCGGGTGCCGCGCGTACGCAGCTGCGAGGGTTTGCCAGACGTTCAGCACGTCTGCGGCTGTCAGGAGCAGCCACACGAGCACGTACACGGGCGTGTGCGCGACGATGCTCTCGAGTCCGACCGACGTGACCTTGATGAGCAGGAGCGGCACAAGCACAAAGAGCTGGGCCGCAAGCATGAGTCGGTGCAGCGCTGTGCGGAGGTTTCGACCTGCTTCAGCGAGTACGCGTCCAGTCTCGCGGATCTCCGGTCCCATGCGCCGGAGCGCGCGCCACGAGTCCTGGAGCTGGCGCCACGACTCGCGCAGTGACTGACTAGTGCACGAGTGACTGCCGTCCGAGACACCGACGTTAGCGTCAGTGACGAGCACTCGCATCGAACGGCGTATGACCTTGTGCAAACAGCACGCACCTTGGCTCCCAGACCGCAGCACAGACCCAGCAGAACTCAAAGCGACACTGCGTGCACGTCATGTGGACACAGCCTTCGGCTTTCCAGATGCGCATCTTGCACTGCGGACACGGTCGCACTGCGCGGCGGTCGCCAGCACCACGACCACCCAGCGACTTCTCCCACTCGGCGTACAGCACGTCGGCTTCGTCCGTTGGAGCACTGCAGTCCGTCTCAGGTCCGTGCGCGAGTCCGCGACAGCGAAAGCAGCCGACAGTCGCGCACGCTGGACACGTGAAGTCGTCGGTTGAGTCGCACACGATGAGCTCGTCGCAGCCAGGACGCGGACACCAGCGCGCGCTCGGGTTGCGCTCGTTCTGTATC
>JAASFN010000394.1:0-21857 GCA_023333795.1 Globisporangium rhizosaccharum | reverse complement strand
GTCATCGAATCGCCGTGCGTGAAGCGCTGGAACGAGATGGCAGCGTACTTCCAAAAGCCCGCAGCAGCAGCAGCGAACAACGACAGCGCATCAACACGCCTCGCGCGCACACGCCCGCTCGCATTCGAGGACGAGCCAAGCGAGCTGCAAGTGAACCTGACCGTGCGCATGGACCGCTTCGAGAGCCGCTACGTCGGCTTCAACACGCGCACGTACAACGGCAACGTCCCGGCACCGACGATCAAAGTGTGTCCCGGCGACCGGCTCACACTGCGTCTCACGAACGCGCTTGGCGACGGCGACGCGAACATGACCAACGTGCACTTGCACGGACTGCACGTGTCGCCCACGGGTCACTCGGACAACGTGCTCAAGAACATCGAGCCTGGGAGCGAGCGCATATATACGTACGACATCCGTCCGGACCACCCAGCAGGGACGTTCTGGTACCACCCGCACACGCACGGCATCGTGAACACGCAGCTGTCGGGACTCATGGCCGGCGCACTCGTGGTTGTCGACCGACCAGGGGACTTTCCCACGGAGCTCGCGAAGATGGACGACCTCGTGCTGATCCTCCAGGCGATCTGCGTCGAGAACTGCCACACGACGTTCGACTGCATCGTCAACGCGCTCCAGAACACGTACGACAACCAGACGATGAACCACGCACACGGAGAGATGGCCGGCATGGTCAACATGACAATGAGTGATGCGAGCGATAGCGACGAGAGCGATAGCGATGACGACGACGATGACGTCTTTCCAGTCGACTTGCGCGTCGATCGCAACTCACCGCTCAACGACACCTCGCTGCTCCACGCGTACGTGAACGGACAGTACCTCCCTGAGGTGCACATGCAAGTGGGCGAGCTCAAGCGCCTGCGGTACGTCAACGCGATCGCAAACAACGTCGCTGAGCTCGTTGCGCCGGACTGCGAGATGCACGTGCTCGCGATGGACGGGATTTACTGGGACGCGCCTGTGCAGCGTAGCGTCGTCGTGCTCCCGCCTGGCGGTCGCGTTGACATTGCAGTCAAGTGCACGCGCGCTGGGACGTTCTTCATGGCGACCGAGTCGAGTCCGAGCCGGAATCACTTGCTCGGGAAGATCAACCAGCACCGCGTGCCATCGCAGAAGATCGTGTCGCTGCGTGTACTTGACAAGACGTCTGTTGCAATGGCACTGCCAGTGGCTTTGCCAGCGCTGCCGCACTACATGCGCACGGGCGTCGCAGCGTCGTCGGCAGCGGTACCTGCGCGCAACAAGTACGCGTACGAGTTCTCAGTCTGGATGGACGCGCGCAACGCCATGACGTACGGCGTGAACAAGAAGCCGTTCGACCACGCGTTCGTGAACTACTCGATGCGCGTCGACGAGCCGCAGGAGTGGGACCTCTCAGTGCGCAACTACGGCGCGCACCAGTGCGACGAGACGCCTGGAGCCGTCGCGCCAAGCGCAGCGGAGCTCCACCACGCGTGCCACACGATGAACCATCCGTTCCACATGCACGCGTCGCACTTCCAAGTCACGCAGCGCGAGCGCGACGCGGACCCAGACGACGTGCTCTTTCGCGTCGGCGAGTGGCGCGACACGATCCCGCTCTTCAAGACGCACGTGCAGATCCGCTTCACGCCGCGCGACCACATGATCGGCCGCGTGCTCACGCACTGCCACGTCGCGTCGCACGCTGATGGCGGCATGGCGCAAATGGTGCGCGTGCTGCCGGCCGAGACGCAGCGATGACGATGACGAGCGACTGAATGGATGTGACCAGAGGCGGGAAACACAAGTGCAGCGCAACGAGTCTGTCTCCAGTGCTTAAGAGATTGACTGGCATCTATGAGCTAGGAACAACCAACGAGCCGCTCGTGTGGACTCACTCACGAATGGCGCTGGCAACAACAAGCGAGCGTGCTTGATTCGTATCGCTCGTGGGCGTAGTAGATGCAGCAAGGGCAACATGTGTGAGTATGAATGTCAATAGAGTGAGTGAGTGAGTGAGTGTGCTGCTCCATTGTGCGCAAGACGAATCACTCGTGTGCAAGCGCGAGAGTAATCGGCTCGTTCCGCCGCTATGGTCGCCGTGATGGCAGTCAGCTCGAGCATGCGCAGGTGCGCGGTCGTAATCCGTGGCACTCGAGGTCGTGGCGACGGGTGATTGGACAGTGACGAAAGACATTGAAGCTGGTCATTTGCGAGCGCAAGATCGCTGGTGCGCAGGCGTCGCCTGTGCTCGTCACGGATCACTTTTCAATCGCTCGCGGCCAGCGCAACAGACTAGCAGCTCCACCCACATCGCTCTTTTTCCCCATACACACACACTCCAGACGATCATGGCGACCGAAAAGGAGAAGATGCTGCGCGGCGAGCTGTACTACAGCTTTGGACCTGAGCTCCTGGGCGAACGCGTGCGTGCGCGAGCGCTCGTGAGCAAGTACAACCAGCAGACGCTCGGCAGCGATGAAGCAAATGCGACGCTGCAAGAGCTGCTCGGCTCGTGCGGCAAAGAGGTGTTCATTGAGACGCCATTCCGCTGCGACTATGGCTACAACATCCACGCTGGCGACGGCGTGTTCATGAACTTCAACTGTGTGCTGCTCGACGTGTGCGAGATCCGCATCGGTGCTCGCACGCTCCTAGCGCCGAACGTGCAGCTGTACACTGCGACGCATCCGCTCGACGTCGAGACGCGCCGCAGCGGCCTTGAGCTCGGCAAGCCCATCACAATTGGCGAAGACGTGTGGATCGGCGGCGGTGCGATCGTGCTGCCAGGCGTGACAATCGGCGACGGCGCAGTCATTGGCGCCGGCAGTGTCGTCACAAAAGACGTCGCGCCGCGGACAGTCGTCGCTGGGAACCCTGCGCGGTTCATCAAGAACATTGAGTGAAGTGCTATTCGCGCGAGTCAGAGCAAACATCGTATCGAACGATCCACGACAAGCAATACATTTCATCGTGCGCGTTGAGTGCCTGACCGATTGCGTTTGCTCACGACTAAGGTCGACGTTGTCTGGACCCTCGCTGCCCGTGATCCACTGGATCGCTCTACATGCTGATGTCCGACTTGGATGAAGTTCATGCCGCAGCCACGACGCGCCATCGACGCAGAAAGCGTCGGTGTGCTGAGCTGTTTGCACATGAGTAATCGCTGCGTTCGAGCTGAATGAAGATCCAAGTTTGTCGACTACTCCAGAGTGGGCGCTCTTAGTTGGACCGGTTGGTGTTGTCCTCCTCTCGCTAGACGAGCACAAGCCCAGAGAGAGATGTGTTGCGGCGAAACCACATGTCAAGGTAGAGAAAGCTGGTGATCCGCACTGAGTCGAACGAATCGGAATGAACGCGCTTTGATGAGCATGCTCGTCGACACGTGACATAGTACACTTTGACTGCTCTTAATCTCTGCAATAGCGTAAGACTGCGGGAGCTGGTCGTCGTCCTGGAGTCGACCAAGTGGTGCTGATGGTGGTAGTAATGGTGCGTCGGCAGCAGCAGCGCGTGGTCTTCGCCAGCAGCGAGCGACCAGTGCGCGCCGTAGCGCACGGGCACGGAGCGAAACTGGATCTTCTCGTCAGCGTCGGCAATGACGTTGTGGAGCATGGCGTCGAGCACGAGGAAGTAAAGACGAAGGCTATCACCATCTTGATTCTCCTTCCAAGCGAGAATCATGAATAAATCGTTTCACATTGTTTCGTAAATTTTGCGATATCTCTTACATACAGAAGCCAAGCTTATTTTCGGCTGAGAATTACCAAGCGTTCACTATACCAGCGGTAAGCACCTTGCCTTTTGTATGTGGGGCTAACTGACAAACATCCATCGGACAGATCAAGCGCTGGATGAGGTATTCTTGAGCATCGTGGTTGTCTTCGTTGTCGATGCTTCACGTGGACGTGCGCTATGCGCCTTCGCTTTGCGATCAGTGCAGCCCCGCAGCCCCGTCAGCATGGTGTGTGTTGAGATTTCGGTTTTAAGGGACTGGGCACCTTTCACTTGTCTACACTATAATTGACTGGACAGGACAAATTGCTATAGTGATAAAACCAAGCTCAGGGCACCTCAAGCTTGGCTAGTATGTGGACCGGGCAGCTGTCGCAGCTTTAATAGTGAAGAAAGCGCGTAAAACGACACCACAACTTGAACTTTGTATTCAAACGTCGCGAAAATGAAAAAAGCGACACACCCCTATTTGTAGCCTAATAGTGAAAGAAAGTGACGTAGACGGAACATGTCCGACCCTATATTTATATTTTGATTTAACCTGATAGAGAAAAAAATGAGGTCAGACAACTAGAATAAAACCTTAAATAAGGTTTTATAAAAAATATAATGAGGTTTTATAAATTGCGTTTTGTATACTATACATGTATACATGTATACAAACCACACTGTACCACACAATCTTGTGTTTTTGTGTCATCGATTTCGCGCTCAGTGATTGGCTTGTTGAGAAATTGCGTCTGTTATCGAGATGTGACGGTTCAGAAGCGGACGTAACTGCGATATGTGCGCACTTATCGTGTCGATTGTGCAATCGAGCGGATGTATCTGCAGGTTCGCGCAGATATAACTGAGAAAATTGGTCGTTTTGATGCTAACCGAGAGTCCACTGTACGTATCTGAGAACGACGTGGTCGATCCCACGCTCGTGATTCGCAGGATGTCGTTTGACAGCATGTGTCCTCTCTCTCGCAAGTGTATGCGTCATGCATGGCCTGCTGCCGAGGATCCCAGCCGATGGGAGCGATTGGATGGAGATGGCGAGGACGCACGCATATCAAGGCGCGCGATGGTCAAAGCGATGGTCAAAGCGATGGTCATGGTCGCAAAGAGGACGAGCGAAGCTGCTCGCAACCAAGCGCTCACATCCCGTTCCGCCGGTGAAGTGCCAAGCAACGACTCTCGACTGCTGCATCATCGACGATCAGTACCATGCAGCACCCTGAGCGCCAGTCGGAAGCCGCGAGCCTTGCGATCGGTGCCGCTGTCTCGGACCTTCACCAGCAGCATCTTCCAGTCGCTGCGCTCGCAAAAAAGCTCGAGCAGCTCGACAGCGCATCGAGATCGCACGCGCATGCAACCGAGGGTCTCCTCCACGCTGTCTCGCTCTGGAACGTGCACCGCCAGTTTGAGCGCCGCGAAGCGTTCACGTCAGCCGCAGACGCTGTGCTCAACGTCGCTGGCAATGTGAGCGAGAACGTGTTTGTGTACCCGCTGCTGGCAAACGGCGCCGCATCGGCAGACGCTGAGGACAATGAGAACAAGTACAAGGACCTGCGCGCGCGCGTCGTGACGCTCGAGATCCGCCAAGGCGCGGCAACTGCTGTGCGCGGTGCGCTTGCAGTCAGCACCAGCGCTGCGGCGTTCGTGCCGTCGCAGACGCTGCCGCTGTTCCTGCCGAACCTGTTCCAGATCGCGCAGAGCGGCAAGACCGCAGTGTTCCATGTCGCGTGCGAGTCGATCCGCCAGGACCTCGCAGTCGGCGGCTCATACGAGTCGATTTACGCACTGCAGCACTCGGGCGCGCTGCTGCTCAACTCGTCGACGCCGCAGGAGTGCCACGATCTCGCGGTCGTCGCGCACGTCGCAGCGCTGCGTCTCAAGAAGCTGCTCGTGCACTTCTACGACGGCTCACGCGTCGCTCGGGAGCTCGCAAAGCTTGACGTGCTCACGCAGTCGTCGCTCCAGCAGATCACTGCGATCGAAACGAGCACGTTTGCTCAGAACACGAGCGTTGGCGTCGCGGAGCAGGTCCAGAGCGTCATGGACGACCTCTTCCACGTGCTCCAGAAGCAGTACAAGGTGTACGAGTACACTGGCGCACCGGACGCTGAGCACGTGATCGTCGTTGTCGGTGAAGCATCGGCTGCGATCGAAGAGGCTGTGGCGTACGAGCGCATGCTCGGCCGCAAGGTCGGCGTCTTGCAAGTGCGTCTCTTGCTGCCGTGGTCACACGCGCTCTTCGCTGCTGCGATGCCACGCTCGGTGCAGCGTGTCGCGGTGCTCGAGAACATCTCGACGAGCGCGTTCGCGTTCCAGCGTGGACTCCTGACGCAGAACGTCCAGGTCTTCTTCCACTCGGCGCACTGGACGCAGGACGTCGCGCCAGTTGTCGTCACGGGCATCTACGGCGGCGCGTTCCGCAACTCGGGCTTCTCTGCTGGCATGGGTCGCAGCGTGCTCCACCACTTGAGCGCGTCGACCACGCGCCGTTCGTTCGTGGTCGCCAAGTCCGAGGCGCTGTATGAAGCAGCGCTCGAGACCGCGGCGACGTTCCCGCACTTGGACGTGCTCTACGGCGACGACTTGGAGCTCGAAGGCGCCGACGCGTACTCGAAGCAGTTCCTCTTCTGGGGCTTCGACGACGAAGCAGAGCCGACGCGCGGTGCGTCGCTCCTCCCCTCGTTCGCGACGACGCTCGAGCTCTTGAACAAGAACCCGTCGACGCAAGTGAGCGCGCTCGTGAGCCACAGCACGAGCACTGGCGGCGTGCGTCCGATCTCGACGCTCGAAGTGCGCGTGGCGCTCAACGGCCGCAGCGCTGGCTTGCAGCAGGCGATCGACCAGGCGGACGTGAACATCGTCACGAAAGCGTCGCTGCTCCAGGACTACGACGTTGTCGCGAGCGTCAAGCACGGCGGCAGTCTCCTCGTGCTCGCGGACTGGAAGACAGTCGACGACATTGACGAGTCGCCGGCGTTCAAAGCCGCTGTGGCCGCTAAGTCGGTCCAGCTCCTCTGCGTCGACCTCGCGGAGCTCCAGACGCGCGTCGAAGACGACGACGTCGCAGCTGTTGGACTCCAAGTCGCGTTCCTCAAAGCGTCGGGTCTGTACAACGAGCGCGTCGTGCTCGCACTGCTCCAGAGCCGCTTTGCAACGGAGCACCACGCGACGCTCGCGTCGTTTGTGTCGGCGGTCTGGGGCGACGTCGCGACGCTCACGTACCCAGTGGACGAGTGGAAGACCCTCGCGACGGTCAACAGCGACGAAGACACTGTCGCGCTTGCGCCGCTCGCGTCGCTCCAGCCGAGCAAAGTCGCGCACTCGGTCGCGAATGTCAAGGTCACGAAGCGCACGCGCGCTGCGATCTCGACGGACACGACGACCGCGTGGAAGCTCACGTTCCCAAACGCATTCGGCGCGCACCAGCACACGCGCGAGCACGTCGCGGCACTCGTGAAGGTGACCAAGTGGGAGCGCTTGACACCGAGCGACTACGACCGCAACGTCTTCCACGTCGAGATGGACATTGACAACACGCCGATCAAGTACGCGATCGGCGAAGCGCTCGCGGTCTTTGCGCACAACGACGAGAAGGACGTCGTGACGTTCCTGCGCGCGTACGGCGTGGACCCGGACGCGCTCGTGACGATCCCAGTCGTCGCGAAGGGCAAGCACGCGGCGAGCGACGCGCCGTCGGAGGAGACGCTCACGTACTTCCAGCTCTTCTCGCAGGTCCTCGACGTCTTTGGGCGTCCGTCGAAGAAGTTCTATCAAGCGCTTCTGGACCTCGCAACGGACGAGAAGGAGAAGGAGACGCTCGCGCACTTGCTCGACGCCGAGGGCAAGGACGAGTACAAGCGCCGCGTGGACGAGACGACGACGTACGCTGAGCTGCTCGAGGAGTTCAAGTCGGCGCGTCCGACGCTCGAGCACCTCATCACGCTCGTGCCGCGCATCAAGGCGCGTCACTACTCGATCGCCTCGAGCATGAAGATGAACCCCACGAGCGTGCACTTGCTCATTGTCGTGCACGACTGGACCACGCCGGGCGGCAAGTACCGCGTCGGTCAGGCCACGAACTTCCTCCGCGCGATTAAGCCAGGGCAGATGCTCTCAGTCCACGTCTGCTCGTCCGTGATGAAGCTCCCAGCGAACCCAGCGGACCCGATCATCATGGCTGGTCTCGGTACCGGCATGGCGCCGTTCCGCGCGTTTATCCAAGAGCGCGCGTTCCTCAAGGCGCAGGGCGTCAAGGTCGGCCCTGTCGCGCTCTACTTTGGCAGCCGCTCGAAGAAGCAGGAGTACCTGTACGGCGACGAGCTCGACGCGTACGAGCGCGAGGGACTCGTGACGTACCTTCGCTGCGCGTTCTCGCGCGACCAGCCGCATAAGGTGTACATCCAGGACAAGATCGCTGAGGACAAGGACATCCTCGCCGACTTGCTGCTCAACAAGAACGGCCACTTCTACCTCTGCGGTCCGACGTGGCCCGTCGCAGATGTGCGCGAAGCGCTCATCTCGTCGTTCACGTCGGTCGGCGGGCTTGACCGCAAGCAGGCGAACGCGTACATTGAGCGCATGCGCGAGGAGGGACGCTACGTGCTCGAGGTCTACTAAGCGTCGTGGGTCGTTTGGAGGTTCCGCAGGTCGTTAGGACTCCCGGAACTCGTCGGACTCTGACTGAGTGAGTGATAAAGTGAATGAACGTGGTTCTTACACATGCGAGTGTGTCGATCGTTCCTGTTGCTTAGCGTACTTCTGCTCATGCTGTTGTACTTGAGCTCTGGTGCAATGGCCGCTCAGAGCCGTGACCTTCGACTACGAGCGCGTAGTCTGGATGCGGGATGCCAGCAGCGACGTCCTTGAGTCGCTGCAGACATCGCAATGAGATCACAAGACACACGCTTCAGTCGTCAGTGACTCGAGTCACAGCAAGTTCACTCAAGCACCACAAGAGCACGTACGTTTGGCAGCAGCTGGAGCAGCTCCTCGCGCTTAGCGTTGTAAGCGCGCTCGAGGCGAATGAGGTGACGGTACCGCGCAAAGCTGCTCACGCCTTGCGCTTGACCGAGCAGCTCGCCTTCTTCAAGCGCACCAATGCTGTCGTCGACATGGAGCTCGGCACTCTCGCTAGTGTCTTCAAACAGTGACAATGCGTCTGCCCATGTCGGCGAGCGACGCGTCTTGCTTTCGCTCTCGCCATCGTCCTCGTCACTCTCGCTGTCTGAGAGACACGGAACGTCGTCTGCGCGCTCAGCTAGTCGTGGGATCCCGCTGCTCGGACGCTGTGAGGTGTACCAGACGTCCTGGAAGAGCTCTGGGTCCTCTTGCGATCCCTCATGCGCCACTAAAGCTGCAAAGTGCACGAGTGGCTGAGCGCGAGGACGCTCCGTTGGCGGCAAGAACGTCTTGTGCAGCGCCAAGAGCGAGTTCTGAAGTGCTCCGAGGCTGCGCATGCCCACGCTCTCGATCTGCAGCGCGCCAAAGTGCGTCGGCGGTGTCCGGAACACGCGCTGCGGACGGAGGACGTACGACGGATCGGTCTCGCGCGGACTCTGGATGCGCACGAGCGGCCGGACACTGGCGCTCGGACGGAGGAAGACGTCCGCTGGGAGCTGCTCAAGCAGTGACGGCGTCCGCGTGTCCATCTGAGGCGGACACTTGCGTGCCACTGCGTGCTCCGGTTCGTTCGCAAGCAAGTGCCGCGTTCCACCACACTCGTCCTCAGCGCCAAAGCGGAGCGTACGGTCGCTCTCGAGCGAGATGTACGTCGCAAGGGGCGGCAAATCAAGTGGCTCGTGGCCGCTCAGGAGCGCTTCGTCGCGCTCGCGCAGTGAGAAGAATGTGAACGAGTCGACTTTGAGGTCCCAGTCCGCTGGCTGCGCAATGAACTCGCGCGAGACGTGGGACTTCTCCTCAACGAGCGGAAAGCTCTCGACAAAGTAGCTCTGCTTGAGCTGCTCGCCTGCGATGCCTTTAGCAGATGATACGCCTGCTGTCGATCGCAGTGCAGCAGCCGCTCCTGAGCCGTGGCGCTGCCAGTCAAGCGCCACTTTCTCGCGCAATTGCGCTCGCGTCTTCGCGCTGCCGACCCACTGCTTGATCTTCTCGAGTCGCTGTTGCGCTCGGAGTCGCACGACACACGTCGACACAGCGCGGACAAACCGCTGCACCACGCGCTTGCGGCGTGCCCACAGATCGTTCTTGTACGTCTTGAAGTCCGGGACATACGCTGGCGTGTAGTGCGCTGGCAACGTCCCTCGCGGTGGGTACGGCGTCTCGGGCGTCGATTGTGACTGCGCGTTGAATGCCTCAGTGCCAAAGCTTGTGCGCAGCTTCTCGCGCTGCTGTCGCGCGAGCTCGAGTGCGTTGAGCGCTCGTGCTTGCTCGAGGAACGCAAGTTGCTGCGGCGTGAGCAGCGCGCTGCCGAGATGGACCTTGTGGCTCTGGAACTCGAGCTCGCGCTCCATCTGCTCCACGTCGCCCAGCTCCTGCGCAAAGAGCATCTCTTTGATCTGCCGACTCACGCCCGCGCGCGTGAGGAAGTGCGCCTCTTCACGCACGAGCACAGGGAACGCCAGCGCGAGCTCGTGTTCTGGCTGCTCGTGCTGCGAGGCGTTCAAAGCAACAGGTGCCAGGCCGTCGTTGCTGTTGTTGTTGTTCGAGCCGCTGAGTTTTGCTTGCTCCTCTTTCTGGCGCTTCCGGAGCTCGCGACTCGCTTCGACTGCTTTCTTCAGGTCCTTGGGCTTGAGCTTCCCCGGCTGCTGCGTGAGGACAAAGTTGACGCTCGTCGTCGTCGACAGATCCGCTGGGATCTCGAGTCCACCGACTCTCTCCATCGCAGGTGGCGATACGCTCGCGGTCTCGCTGTCTTGAGTCTTGCGCTTACGCGGTTTGCTTTCGCCACTCGACTTGGTCGGCGAAGTGCTCGATTGAGACGACGGCGACGCTGCAGCTACTGGTGTCTTCCTGCCTGACGACGCAGTCTTTGGCGACGAGGTGCGCAGATCTGCGTCCGTCGAGGCAGCAGTCGCTGCGTGCGCAGCATCAATCGACGACGACCCAGTGAGTACGCACGTCATTGGCGTGAACCCGAGCTGCGAGACGTGGAGCACGACGTCTGCGCTCGCAGTCGCGTACACGAGCGGCCGGAACTCGAGCTCGATGCGCGCGGCGCCGTTCGCTGGGATCGTCCCGCGCAGTGGGAAGATCGTGAACGACGGATGCGCCTTTGCGAGCTCGAGCTCGTACTCAAACTCGATCGGGACGGAGCACGTGAGATCGAAGTGCTTCTTGCCAATGCCGCCGAGTGGGACGGCGTCAAAGTCCATGCGCGATGGGAACTGTACTTCATTGAGCACCGGGTACGCGTGGATCGGGATGAGGACCTTGCCGAGCAGCACAGTGTCCGTGTTGGACGCATACGCGACCTCTTCGCACCGCACTTGGATGCAGTCGTAGTGGTACTGGAACGCCGCGGCTTTGAACGTCACGACGAGCTCTTCGCTCAGACCTGGCGACACAAATGGCTTGCGCTCGCGCGCAAACGCCGCGCGCATGACGCCTTTGCTCGGCATCGTGTACTGCAAGCGCACGGGCTTGGCGCTGTTGTTGTGCACGAACACACGCTGCTGGTACATCTGCGCGAGCGCAAAGCCACCAAAGTGCACGCTCGCTGGTTGTGCGTACAAGATCGGCAGCTCTGTGGACTGAAGCAATCGGCGGCGCGGCGACGTCGTATCGCACGTGCGCGTCGGTGGCGAGCTCATGCGAAGCCTTTCATGCTTGCTGCCGTACTTGCCGCGCTCGGTCATGTCGCTGTCGACGGCTTTGTGCGTTCGTGACTGCGAGTGTTAGAGATGACGACGACCTTTCGAGGTCCTCAGCGTCTCTCAAGTGGCGCTCATGATCGGATGAAAGGACAAAGGACTAAGGACACGCGAGGGCATGATGAATGGAGAAGTAGATGCTCGCGTGTTCGCGAATCGAGTGGCAACACCAGTATCCGTGAGTTCATCCTAAGGACTCGGATGCACTCAGTGCAGGAAGACGAAGAGAAAGAACCCTCCGCTCTGGACGGTGCTAAGTCGGGCTCACATAGCACCGATCTCGAGTCGATCGCGTGAAGTGGTGTCACTCCGCAGCGACAAGTCGGTCGCGAAGATGCTGGAGCTGACGACGCAGCACTGCGAGCGAACGGAGCGAGTCAGAGCGACATCTCCTCGTGTGTGCTGGTCGACAACTGCCCATACACATCGCTCTGACGCACCTGACGGCTCGAGGTCAGCGTATCGGAACGCCAAGAGGTGGTGCAGCAGCCGCTTCTTGCGCTCAGCGTTGCGCTCTTCAGTCGATGCGACTCCGTTCGATGCGTCGAGAGTGCCGTGCTTCGCACTCACGAGTTTGTGGTACGTCCGCTCCGCTTCTTGAACGATCTCGAGCGGCAAGCCGCAGATCTTTGCAGTCTTGATACCGTACATGTCGGCTGGTGGGAACGGTCCGTCCTTCATCTTGTACCGAAAGCGCAGGTAGTGCTGCACACAAACACAGTGCGTGAGCCATTGCGCAGTGTCGAGTCAACGACAACGGCGACCGACAGCTCGTACCTCGCCGACAGTCGCGCTCAAGTGGTAGCTCCGACAGCGCGGGTACAGTCGAACGAGGGTGCTCAGATCGTGGTAGTGCGTCGCAAAACACGTGTACGCTCGGCGCTGCACGAGCTCTTCGCTGACTGCCCATGCGATCGCAACGCCCTCTTCGTTTGTCGTTCCGCGACCGAGCTCGTCGATCAAAACGAGCGACTTGGACGTGCACGTGTCGAGGATGAACGCTGTCTCGCTCATTTCGACGCCGAACGTGCTCACGTTCTCCTCCATCGCATCGGACGTCCCGAAGCGAGTGCAGATGCGGTCGCGGACTGGAATGAACGCCTCTGTAGCAGGCACGAACGACCCCATTTGCGCAAGCAGCGTGATGACCGCGACACTGCGCATGTACGTCGATTTGCCCGCGCAGTTTGGACCTGTGATGACTGTCGACGCGTCAGCACGACGTCAAGACTTTCAACACCAGCAGCAGCACTTTGAAGGCACACTCGCACGCACTGTGGAACGTGCTCAGCGGATCGAAGAACTGCAAGGCACAGCCCAAGTGCGAGTGTCAGTGGTAGATCGGCTAGAGTCTGTAGCATCCACACACTTCGCACCGTGTCGTTTGGGACAAAGTGCTGGTCCTTCATGACTCGCTCGACCATCGGATGGCGGCCGTTCTTGATCACAAAGTTGCCTTGCTCCGACACGTGCGGCTTCACGTCTGCAAGTGCACACTCGTTAGCACTACAAGCAGTTATGCTTTGTCACATTGTTAGTACACGAGCGTACATGGTTGCTCGGCAGGAGACAGCGCCACGACGTTCGTGAAGCTACGGGTGGGTCGCAGCACGAAGGCAGACCACATCCAGTCTCAGTTCCAGCTCACATGGCATCTGATGCGCCAAGCGAGTCGCTTGCGCACCTCTGAAGCATGTCAAGCAGCGCAATGCTCTCGGCCATTGCATACAGCGACGGTGCGTGGGGACGGATTCGATCAAGGAGTTGCTGGATGACAGTGTTCGACAGCTTGTAGACGGCTGTGAGCGCCTCTTTGAGTCTCGAGTTGAGTGAGTTGAGCTCCTTTGTCGAGCAGCTGATCGCTGCAGAGCGCATACTCGAGTTCGTTAGTTCAGTTCTTGCGTATGCGGGAATGGTGATCGATCGAGCAGTCGACACAACATACCTTTGCGTGTTGCGACGCGCTCAATGATCACAGACGGCAAGTTGTGCACGTTTGCCGGCACGACCAAGTGGTATCCGCGTCGTGCGCTGCATCCACGCGCCCAACCATGTTCGCATGAGTGCGATCGAAGCAATTCGAGCAAACCACAACGACAAGAGAGAGAGGCAAGCGCTGCACTCACGTGTAGTTCAGCCGCATCGGGATGTCAAACGCCTCTTTGTAGTTGTGCGTGACTTCGTGGATGCGCTCGATAGTCTCCAAGTATGTCCGACGCGCAACGTCAAGCATGCCGTCGATGCCCGCGCGGACAGCGAAGCACTCTTGAATGCGCTTCTGAGCCGTCGAGCGGCTCATCTTGACTCTGCGATCATTTGCGAATGAGACTGTCACTACAGGAGCGAGCAATGTGTGCAACGCGCACGTCAGTCGTGCGCACCTCTCGTTGATGACTCGCTCGATCTCGGAGCGGATCGTCGCAAAGTGTTCGTGCTTGAGACTGTGCAACACACCAATCACACTCGCATCAGCAGCAGCAGCAGCAGCCAGCAATCGTCTGAGTAATGAGAGGAACGACAGCGTACCTTCGTGTGATCGACTCAAGCAATGCACATGGCGTCTCTATACTCTTCACCATCGTCTCGAGCTGCGGCACCAACGCAGGCAGACACTCGAGCACGTGCTTCAAGGCGATCACGTTTCCAATCGCGATTCGCGAGAGGCGCGGCGTGATCACTTTCGGCACCACAACGAGTTGTCCCTGCTCGATTGATCGATCGATCGCATTCGTCAGTCAGTTAACGTGGACATCAGCTATCGCTTGCGAAAGAGCGTGCACCGTACAAGCTGCAGCCAACGCACCAGCAGTCGGTCGAGGTCGACAAAGTTCGACAGCTGCTCCGTGACGTCAAAGAACCATCCTGGATTGTCGAGAAAGACTTCGATCACGTCTTGACGGCCACGACTGCGCAGTTGGAGCACGTCAGTCGTTGTGACTCGAAGGCGTCAGTGTGATCAAGTGCGAGCACGTGCATTGTCTGGACGTGGCATGTTGGCTGCAGCATCTGCGAGTCCAAAGAGCGAACTGTTGTCAGATCTCGCGACTCAGCAGCACGTGCACTAGTGAATGAACACCCACTGTTGATCGCAGGAGTCGACTACCGCCAGACGTCTGTGTGTTGTCCAGCATTCCACAGAGAGACTGCACACACACACACGCAAGCATGTGAGTGTCTTGGGGCACCGGAACGTCCGCTCTGCAGCCTCAAGTCGCACCTGCCGTGCAGAGTCTCCTCGGGCGCTCTGAACGAGCTCGAGCGAACTGATCGTCGCGTGGTCCATGAGGAGCTTCTTTGTCGACGGATTGAGCACGACCTGATCGCCTCAAAGACTGCTGGATCAGCCGCTGCACTGCACTCTGCACTCAGCTCTTGCGAGTGACTATCGTGTGCACAAGCGCACCTTCATGGTCTTCTCGGCAATGTACACGCCTTGGATGAACTCGATGTACTTCATCAAGCTCGACACGGCCGCCATGACGACATAGTTCTACCATATGGTGCTGTGTGAGCGATCCACGTTGGCGTCATTGCGAGGACAACGACAGACGCACTCGCGCACCTTTCCAATGTTGATGTCGACGCGATTCGACATCACGCGCTTCAGGTCTTCTGCGCCTTTGGTCTGGCTGCAATGACAGACACATTGCACACTCAGAGCCGCCGCCTGAATGTCCTAGTGCGTCGAGCAAATGCACACTGCCGAGTGAGCTCACGTACTCAAAGTACTTGCGCGCGATCGGCACGACGCGGCAGATGGATCCAGCAAAGCGCTTGGCGATCTCATCATTGATCCGGTTTGCTTTCGCCCCTTCGACGACGAGGATCTCGGTTGGCTGAGGCGAACATGATAGCGTCACGTTGCTCAGTCCGACACATTGGATCACATCAGTCTGCAGCAAGCGTGACAGACGGTCGTGCCTGGTACGCGTGGAGCAGCGACACCGTCTCAGCGTACGAGTGTGAGTCGATGATGCTCCAGAGGAGCAGCTCGTACGGCGCGACCAAGTCAATTGCGCAAATGCCTGAGGCGACGCACCCACGCGCACCAGAGTATCGTTCAGTGTCGTCAAGCAGCAGCGACAGCTACACAAGCGAGCTGTCCTTGTCACTCCACACGCACCGATTTCACGCGCGCGGTTCTCGGTCACTGCGACGATAATGAACGACGAGTGCGTCTTTGCGATGCTCGCAACTGAGCCTCGGCTTGTTGGCAGTGTCGGTGTCGAGTGGCTGTGCTTGCTGTTTGCGTTCTCGCGATTGCCCGATCCTGCAGTCGAGAGCGCGTCTGTCGCGGCTTTGAGCGCACTCGCAGCTGTGACGTCGTACCGTGGCGCCGCGCGCGCATCGTCGTCGCACAGCACGACCGTCGTGTGCTGCTCTAGCGAAGCAGTCGTTGCCATTGCGTTGCTGTCGCTGTCTTTCAGTTTGAAAGTGGCGGGAAACTCAAGAGCAGTTGAGCAGAATGATGGTCCTTCAACTTGCCTCTGGCGAGTGTGCTCGCTTGCTGCCAGCACATGCTCATGTCTTCACACGCACATGCCAACAACAACAGCACAAACAAATGCTACAGGAGAGGGTCAAGCGTCTCGTGTTCGATGCCCGTAGCTTGGGTGACAATGGATGGTAGCAGCGCCATCGCCATGCAACGCCAGAGGCAATCGCGATGCTCTCTGTCTCTCCTATCTCGCTTCTCTCGCTCTATGCAGTGCAGCACTGGTGTGCAAGTTGCCACATACAGCTCCTATCGTCGATACACAGCAACCAGCGCTTAGTCGTGGAACGTCGCGCCAGGTGCGCGCCCTTCGACAAGCGGCGCTGCAAGACACGCCTTCACGTAGCCATGGCGGATGACAAAGTCACCAAACTTCTCGCCGTCGTGGCGGTTCTGTGCGTAGTCCTTGATGATCGGCGCGAGCTCGGCGAGAATCTGTTCCTCGTCCACGCCCTCCTTGTACAGCTTGTTCAGACGGTCGCCCGTGAAGCCAGCGCCGAGGTACATGTTGTAAATGCCTGGCGAGCGGCCGACAAAGCCGATCTCGCCCAAGTACGGACGCCCGCAGCCGTTTGCGCAGCCAGTCATGCGGATCACGATCGCGTCGTCGCGCAGTCCGTTCGCGACGAGCTGCTCCTCGATCTTCGTAATGAGCACCGGCAAGTACCGCTCAGCCTCTGCGAACGCGAGACCGCAGAACGGCAGCGCAGCACATGCGATCGAGTTGAGGCGCATGGCCGAGTAGCTCTCGTTCCCAAAGTTGAACTTCTGCAGCAGCGCCTTGATCGGACCGATCTGGTCGTTCGTGATGTTCGCGAGACTCAGGTTCTGGTTGCCCGTGAGGTGGAACTCGACGTTCGGGAACCCGCGCGCGAGCTCGCGGAGTCCAGTGCGGATCTTGACTTCCGGGAAGTCCTTGATGCGTCCGCCTTCAATGAACATCGTGTACGCAAACTTGCCCGAGTTGAGCTTGTGCCAGCCAAAGCGGTCGCCGTTCGAGTCAAAGTGGTACGGACGCGGCGGCTGGAGCTTGTAGCCAAGGCGAGTCTCGACCTCCGACCGGATCCAGTCGAGGCCGTGGTCCTCGACCGTGTATTTGAAGCGCGCGTGCTTGCGGTTCACGCGGTCGCCAAAGTCGCGCTGGAGCACCATGATCTTCTCCGCCACATCCTTCACTTGATCGACGGTCACGAACGACATGACGTCAGCGAGACGCGGGAACGTCTTCTTGTTGTTGTGCGTCATGCCCATGCCGCCGCCGACCGTGACGTTGAAGCCCAAGAGCTTGTCGTTCTCAATGATCGCAATGAACCCGAGGCAGTTCGCAAAGATGTCGACGTCGTTCGACGGCGGAATGGCAATCGCGATCTTGAACTTACGCGGCAAGTACGTCTCGCCGTAGAACGGCTCAAAGTCCTTCGTCTCGCCACCGGCGACCATCTGCTTGTCGAGCCAGATCTCGTGGTAGGCGCTCGTGCGCGGCGTGAGGTGCGCCGACAGCTCGCGCGCAACGTCCAAGATCTCTTCGTGCGTCTCGACCGAGCACGACGGGTTGATCGTCGACATGACGTTGCGGTTCACGTCACCACACGCTGCGAGCGAGTCCATGAGCGCGCGGTTGATGCCCTGCACGACGCCTTTGAGGTCCCACTTGAGAATGCCCTGGAGCTGGTACGCCTGCCGCGTCGTGACCTTGATGTTGCCGTTCGCGTGCGAGTCTGCGAGGTCGTCGATCATGAGGTACTGCGCCGCGGTCGAGACGCCGCCGGGCACGCGCACGCGGATCATGAACGAGAACGCCTTCTCCTGCTTCTCGAGACGCATCTGCTCGCGCAAGTCGCGGTCGTCCTGCTGGTAGATGCCGTGGAACTTGGTGAGCTGCGTGTCGTCCGGGTGCAGCGCCTTCGTCGAGCGGTCCTCGAGTCCGACTGCGAGCGTGCCGCGCAAGTAGTTGCTCTCGCGTTTGATGTCTTCGTTCGTGCGCGCCTTCTTCTTGCCCATGCCGTCGTTCGCGTGCACTACGTCCGACGGAATGCCGATCGCCTCCCAGAACTGCGGCTTCCACGCGTCAAACTGCGTTGTCGGACCATCTTCGTCCTGGTCATCGGCCTTTGCGAGCGTGAGCAAGCGCGTGGCGCCGAGCTCGCTCAGCTTCGCATCCAAGTCCGACGGCGCCTTGCAAAAGTAGTGCTTTTCGTCCTCGCGCGGCCAGTAGAGGCTGTCGCCAAGACCAAAGACGCCGTACTGCAGCGGCAGCGTCGACGAAAAGCCCGCGAGCTCTTGCCAGAACTCCTTCGCGTTCGACGGGAACTCGCCCTGGCCGGCGGTCGAGACGACAAAGAGCACAAACGTGTTGATGTCGTTCGCTTCGTCGCTCAAGGCGTCCATCGTCATGTCGTTCATGTCGGCCTTCACGACGTTCTTGAGCCCAAACGACGTGGCTTCGTCCACAAACTTGGACGCAAACTCCTCGGCGTGGCCGTTGTCCGAGCCAACGAGGACCCAGAGCTTCGTGTCCACTTGCCACTTCTCAGCCTCTTGCGCAGCGCCAAATCCGTTGAGCAGCGCCTGGAAGCTCGCTTCGAGCGACGCCTGGCCGATCTGCGCGTACTTCTCCGTGAGCGACACGGCCGACGGGCTCGGCGCACTCAGCGCTTGCTTTGCAAACAGACTCAGCTGGTTGTTGCGCTGCAGGAACGCGAGCAAGTCCTTCTTGATGCTCGGCGACTCGAGCGCAAACGCCTTCTCACCGTCCACGCCCTCGAGCAGCGGGTTGTAGCGGTAGAGCGGCCAGTAGCCCGTGCTCACGGCTTCCTGCGTGTCCTTCTCCATCTGCTCGCAGCTCGGCGCGTACGCGAGCACGATCGACGGACCATCAAACGCGTCGGCTTCGTTCAAAGCGCGCAGCACTTGCGAGTACGAGTCGTACAGCGCAACGGACGCGACGTAGGCGTTGCCATACTGCATCGCGTACAGACCGAGGTCGCGCTTGCGGTGCGTCTTGGACACCGAGTGGATCGGCTCCGTGTCGAGGATGAGCAAGTTCACGTTCTCGCCGCTTGCGAGCACCTGGTGCACACCCGAGGCGCCGACGTCGCGCGAGAACTCCTCACTGCCGATGATCCACTGGCTCAGCGGCGCAAAGTACTGCTTGAGACCGTAGATCTCGCTCAGCGCAGCGCTCCGCGGCTTCTGCTGCTCGTTCTCGAGCAGCACGACGATCTCATTCGCGAGGTCCTCGTGCTTTGGCTGCTTTGCGATCCACTGGCGCAAGCACTCGACAAGGCGCTGCGAGAGCGAGGCAGTCGCAGTCGCGTCCTGCACGAGCGCCGAGACCTTGTCTCTCAGCTGCTGGCGCTTCGCGAGGATGCCGAGGTGGACACCAAAGCCAAACTCACCACTCTCGAGCGGCACGCTCTCGTGCGCACTCGCAGCGACTGCGTCCTGGTCTTTCCAGATCGTCGTCGAGCGCACGAGGTTCGCAATCACTGCGCGCTTCTCAAACAGCTGCAGCAGCATCTTGACGTACGGCGCTTCGAAGCCTTCTGTCGACGACACGTACCCGCTCACGAGCTGCTTGACAGCGAGCTGCTGCTCCGTCGGTGCACTCGATGCGACTGCAAAGCCGTTCTGGAGCTCACCAGCAGCGAGCTGCTCGACAAGCGTACGCGCCGTGACGACGTCAAAGACCTGCTCGTGCGAGCTGAACGCGTACTTGCCGCCAATGATCGACGGAATCGCTTTGCTCGCCCACTCGTCCGACTGGAACGAGCCGAGGACGTCGAGGAAGAGCGGCTCGGCGACGTTCGTCGCGTCCTCCATGCGGTCGAGCACCGCGATCTTCGTCGCAGTCGCTGGCACGACGCTCAGGAACGCCTTCGTCGACCACGGACGGAAGAGACGCACCGAGATGACGCCGACCTTAGCGTTCCAGTTCGCCACGAGCGACTCGACGGCGTCCTTGACGACGCTCGAGGCCGTGCCCATGACTACGACCACATGCTCTGCCTCTGGGTGGCCAAAGTACTCGAAGAGTTGGTACTTCTTGTGCGCAAAGACCTCGGCGATCACTTGCTCGAGCACACCCGGCACGGCGTTGAACTTCTGGACCGTCGCAGGCGAGACCTGGAAGTACAGGTCCGCGTCGCTGTCGCCACTCGCGTTGCTGGCGTCGACTGCCGAGTTCGCAAGCACGAGCTCGCGGAACTCGGCCGTCGAGCCCGCCTTCTTGAGCCCAATGAGCTCTGCAAGCTTCTTGTACGTCACGAGCGAGTTGGTGAACTTCTGGTGCGGTCCGTGCGCAACGCGGCGCTCGAGGTCGTTCTGCGCCATGTCGCCGTCGTACACATGCAGGAACGGCACGTTCGCGCGCACAGACGCAACGTGCGCGAGCAGCGCCATGTCCTCGGTCTCTTCGGCGTTGAGCGAGTTGAGGATGACAAAGCCCGTCTGGCGCACGGCCATGAGGTCGGCGTGCTCACGCGCCACGACGTGCACGACAGCAGGCAGTTGCGCCGCGCTGAGCTTGTACATTGTCGGCACCATGTGCAGCAGCGACGACGGCGACGAGGCAAAGAGCGTGACAAACTGGCCGCGCTTGGACGCGGCGTAGGCTTGCTCAATGAGCTCCTGACCAGCGCTGCTTGCGCTCACTTTGCCCACTTGGTCAAAGACATTGCGGCGCGCCGAGACGATGTACTTGTCGAGTGCGCGACCAAATGGCACTGGCTGCACGAGGTACGAGAAGTCGCTGAGCGCATACGCGACGTGACTCACTGCCTCTTCGACCGCAGTCGCATTGTTCGTAGCAGCAGCGTGCGCCTTCATGCTTGCAAGTGGCGGATGCTGAAGATGATCTCGACGGCGACAAGCGATGTACGGCAATGGCAACAACGACGACGACGACGACGACGACGACGCTGTTGTTGGATTGCTGCTCTCGGACGTCGGCGGCGGATTCGCTTCTGTTGCGCTCGTTGGCAACGTCGCACTGTTGCGGATTGCTTCATCCAAGCGGTGCGATCTCGTGCGCGTCTTGGCGCTGCTGGTGATGGTGTGGCCCACTTCGTCGCCCAAGTGGCTCCGATACAATTGCTCAATCAGTGGGATGCGCTGACGAGTCGCGGCGAGAAACTGCCAGTTCTCGCGATCTGAGCCGCTGATTGGCCGACGTTTTGATCCAATCGTCACGAGCGCGGTCGAAACGTCAGACGCGCTGTGCAACAACATTTCGAATGGCATCATGTTTTAATATAGTGTACTTTAGACAGTAATTCCTGCGATCGCACCTTGTCCAGCACCGATACAAAAGAGCGCGAAAGATCGACTTGATGGGACGCATGTCCACCGCCGGAACATTCCTCTGTTTGCGTCGCCAGGCGCTCTCGTCCAGTCACTCGTCATCGAGTCGTGCTTGCAGCCTGCCGGTGTGTGCGCACACATGTTCGTGCGTGCGTGCGAGAGCTCGGCATGAAGAGCAGGTGCTGGTGGTGTCACCTGCTGCTCTTGTCGACCAGCGTTTGATTGCTTGCTTGCTTTCGGTCTTATAGAGAACACACTGAAGTGTATGAACCACCGCAAGACGCTCTTCGTACAGTCTCTTATTCGAGTCGCACACGGTCAAACCGACTGCGCGAAGAGCCACGTTCGATTGCGTCACTTTCAAGCTCGCACGCGCCGCGCGTCACAGTCTGCTGGAGCACCTCAGCTGCTGCTGGATCGAAGGACGCTCGCTCACATACAGCGCTCTCGCACTCACTCGCCCACTCGCATCGTCCAAGGCACCTAGCACACACCACCACCACAGCACC
>JAASFN010000393.1:0-21910 GCA_023333795.1 Globisporangium rhizosaccharum | reverse complement strand
GCTGCAGTGACTGAAGGCAGCAGTCCGTGATACTAAATGGCAAGGCGAGTATCAAGAGAGAGAGATAGAGAGAGTCTGCAGCAAGCGAACCAACTACTTTACAGTCGTCCATGCACGAAAGTGTACCACCTCTCGTCTCTCACTCTCTTGTCTCCGCCTTTCTTGAACGCCATACGGCGCGAACCGTCTGAGATCGAGCGGCAAGTGCTCTTCGACACGTACGACCAGAGAGGCAAGTTCGTGAAGATGATCGCTACTGACGACGATGACGACGCGGCGCTCTCAAAGAGCGACCACCGCGTGCGCATGGACATCACTAGAGTTTGTCGTGTTCACTTGTTACAGATCTATGTGTCAGCACCGCCCGGATGCGTATCGGTGGCTGCATGTCCTTGATCCACCGCCGCTACCCACAGACTGCGCTCGCACTCACTCTCACTACTTTCTCACTACTCGCGAGCAGACCAGCCACACTGCCACGTTTGGTCCTGTCGATCGCTGGTGGCACTTCGATGCCTGCCTGGATGTCGAGTCTCGTAGCGGCTGAACGACTTTCCAGTCATGACGTCAAGACGGTCTCGTGTGAGACAGTCGGAGGTTGCTTTGCTTGCTGTCCCGTGAGCTTGCGGGGTGCATACTGCTTCAGCACGCGCTGCACTGCGCCAAAGTCCGTGTGGTACTGCTTGTGCCCGAGAAAGAGCGTCGCGAGCGCCTTGTAGTACGTCATCACCATCGCGTGATCCTCCATACAGATCTCAATTGTGTGACGACAGTCGACGTGAAAGCTTAGTGTGAACTGCAGGACTGCTGCTGTGACTGCCGTATCACTGTAGTGGTGACGCTCGATTGTGCGAGCTGGAATCGCTGCTCGAGTTCTCTCAGACGAGGAGAACGCGCGTACCCATGAGCGAGAGAGTAAGTCTACTACATCCAGCACTCGTGCTTGGTAGACGAACACATTTGGGTCTTGGACGAGCGAGTGCGTGAGTTGCATGCAATACCTCGGCGCCAGCATGTGCGACGTATGCGAGATTCCGTAGTGACAGTCGATCTTGTGGTGACGCAGTGCTCGCTTGTTTGTGTACATGTGTGTGCTCGCTCGCTAGTTCGCGAGTACGCGTGTCGCTTTCGACGTTGCACTTGTTCGCACTCTTTGAGTGAGTTTGACTTGTTAATTCGATCGCTTAGACAGGGACGTCAAGTCGAGCAAAAGTTAACCAAAGAGCAACCGAGCAGACGTAGTCGAGCGCCATCACGCCGGGCACGTGATGGCTCGGTCGCGCACATCAAGAGGAAGCGTGCAGGAGACCGCACATACGGTGCGCTCGCCAGTGTCTGTATCCGCGCAGCCACGAGCGATTGGCATTCGCGAATCTGCCACTGCCTCGACAAGCACCAGCAGCAACAGCTACATCATCAGTACACGCTCACCACCACGACCACTACGCACGCACAATCATGTCGACTGCCTCCATCACGACAACCACGGTCGCCTCCGCTGCCGCTATGGCACTGTGCTTTGTCACGTTCCTCTTCGCTCACGGCGCGGTCCTCGCTCCTGTCGTCGCCGCTGCTGTCTTTGTCGCCACGACCACTGCGCTCACTGCCACGGCGTACGCTGCCGACTGGACGCTCAGTCGCGCACTCGCTTTGACTGCTGCATCCGACGCCGCCATCAACAGCAACACCTCAGCTCGATGCGTGACAAACGAAGCGGAGCGCACGAGCGAACGCGAGCGTGTTCAAGACGAGCTTGCTCGAGACAACGCGCTCATGACAGCTCAAGACTACCCGGGCATGGCCGCGCACGCTCATGCTCTCACGCCTGCGGTTCAGATCGCAGCTCAAGCGGCAGCGATCGCAGCGGTCACACACGGCAGCATCGCACTGTCGTCGTCGATCAACGCCACTCCCAAGCCACTCAACGCCACACTCAAGCCGCTCTCGCTCTCGCTCTTGCTCGTGTCCGAGCCTGTCGAGCCACTCGCAATCACTACTTGCGTCTCAACGCGTCCCGTCGTCGCCGCGCGCGAGCACACAGAGAGCGCTGCCTCGCTTGACTGTGGAGCAACTGACGGCGAGTGCTCAGACACCGACAGTGCGATCGAGACCAGCAGCAGCGCGAGCGAGCAAGAGCGTGAGCAAGCGTCCGAGCAGAGCGACCACGAAGTGGACTGTGAGCGCGAGAGTGAGACGAGCAAGAGCAGCGCGGCATCAGCGGCACACGTGTCTTCGCTCTCTGCACACCAAGCCCAGCTGCGAGCGCGATGAGCAGCTGCTGTCTCTGCTCGCGCTATGAGCTCGACTGTGGCTCTGCACAAGAACACGCCCACTCTGCCGTTTCTACAGCACCACGCGACGCTGCGAGCGCGCTGGGTACTGCTGCGAGCACTACAGCCACTAGTGTGCAGCAGGCACCAGATTTGCTCAAGCAATGCGAGTTCGATACCAAGAGCACCCATGACAACGACGCTCCAGATGGTCCGCCGACGAGCGTGAGTGAATGCGCGACTGACCACACTGCGGCGCCATCGCCAGGCGAACCTGCACAAGCTCCAATGCGCGCTGCTACGGCGATGTTTGTGAGCGAGATCCCCAAACCACCCGCTGGTGTGATCTCCTATGCTCGCCGTATGCGCCACAGTGGCTATCCGCCCACGAAGATCCCGATGCTCTGCATGCACCGAAGCACGCGCACGACCTCGACCACGATCGTGAAGGCAGACACGACCGTAAGCATGATCTCAGACACGCGTGCTATTGCAGCGCAGCCACCACAAGTCATTGTTCTTCGTCCTGCTGCTGCTCCATCGACACTGAAGCTGTTGCCTCATACGCTGCGTCTGGCCGACACGCGCGCACTCGAGCACCGGTGCCTCGCTGCAGAGTCCAAGGCGCTAGCGTACGAGAGCACGCAGGCGTATACGCAGACACGCGCAGAGAGCTTGGCGCGGCGCCAACAGCCGACTAGCTCGCGTCGCTGGCTGTAGCTCGCTCGCAAGTAGCTCAAAAGCAGCAGACGTCGCAGTGCTTGCATGCCCACACGACGCACGAGTCGTACTAGCGAGTTCCTAACATTATGTATCAGTCAGTCAATACAGAGTCATCACGCTCTCTCTCTTGTGCTCTTGCTCCCACTGTGTCTCGTGCGCTCATGTGTGCTCTGTACGTCGACATGCTCACTTGCGTGAGACGCAGAGAGTCTCGATGATGACAAGCACGAGCAATCAGCAGTCGAAGCACTTGGCGACTCGAGGAGAACGAGGTCAGTTCATCGTACACGACGACGCACGCGCGTACTGCTCACGCTGTGTTCTCGTTGCTTCGACAGATATCGACACGCTACAGTAGACACTTGGATCGTTCATCATTCACATCTCTCAGCTCGTTCAAGTGGGTCTCACGTCACTCAGCTCGTGCGCAGCGTCGCAATTGTGTGAAACAGCTCGAGCGTCTGCTGCGCGAGCTGGAGAGACTGAGCCTGGAGCTTCTTGCGCGTACGACCCGAGCGCGTGCGCGCACAAAAGATCTCGTCCACTTCTTTTCGCGTCGACGCGAGGATCTGCACCAGGTCTTTCACGTCTGGCTGCGGCAGCGCTGCTCCTGCCGACGGGTCCGTCGGACTGCTCGGAGCTGAATCGTTGGTACTAGCACTAGCGCCAGCGCTTGCAGACCGCACTGTTGCATCGCCGCTTGCTGCTGTAGCAGTTGCATCAGAGACATCTGGAGTCGCAACTGGCTTCATTGGTGTGTCACCATTCGCATGCGGTGTCGCTTCCTGTGGGAGCTGCGTCGACGCCGAGTGCAGTGCGATCGTCTCGCACGTCTTCGCAACGTCTGTACCGAGCACACGGGCTTTTGCAAAGAGCTCGAGCAGCGCCATTGCGTCAATCTCGCTGCTTGCATCGTTGTCCTCGTTGTCGTCGTCGTTGACTGTCGACGCACTCGACCGCACAACGTCCGAGACAAAGTCGCTGAGCACGACGCCGCACGTCTCGAGCTCGCCGCGCAGCTGGAACACGCGACTCCACTTGAGCAAGTGCGCGCTCGCAGCAGCTTTGCTCCAGCGCTCGATCGTCTCGGGACGCAGTGGCGCAGATAGCGCCTCGCGCTTGTCGAACTCGCCGTCGTCGAGCTTCTGCTTCCAGTACGCGCTCACAGTCTCGCGGTCGTCGTCGTCAATGTGGTCGCCATCGCTTGGTGTCTTGACGCTCACGCCACTGCTCGACGACGACACGGTCGCGTGCACTGACGATGACGCTGACGATGAAGACGCGAGGCCGCGCATCTTGGAGCTCTCAGCGTAGTACGCGTTCTGCTGCGTGAACCGGAGACTCTGGAGCTCGTCGGGGTTCGCCATGAGCCGGATCGCCCACGATCCCATCAAGTGGAGCGAGTACGTCTGCAAGATCTTTGCCGAGCTCTTCTTCATCTCGGCCTCAAACGTCGCAATGCGCTCGAGCGAGAGGCGCTGGAGGTTGTCGCCCCAGACAAAGTCGTTCCAGAGACACACGATCGTCAAGAGCTCTTCGCAGATCGTGTGCAAGTAGCCGTTCCCATCCGCTTCGTAGTCGAGCACAGCCGACTCAACGCGCGCAAAGAACGCGAGCGGCAGCGCTTTGCCGCCAGTGCGGATCTTGCTTGCGTCGCAGTGGCTTGGGCTCGTAGAGCTACTGCTGCTAGCGCTGCACTCGCGGTAGTCGTAGCCCCACATCTCAATGCACAAGAGGAACTCGGGGAAGAACTCAAACGTGTCGCGCAGGAGCTCGTCCGGCGCGCCGTGCAAGTCGCTATCGAGCTTGAGCTTGGCTTTGTACGCGATCATGCGCTTTTCAAAGAACGAGCTGTTGAGCGCTGCGTGGAGCGAGCTGTGCTCCGTGCACGTCACGTGCCCGCGGACGCAGTACATGTGTGATACGAGACAGTGGAGCTGGATCGCCATGAGGTGGAGCTTCCGGATCGTCGAGTTCATCTTCTTGCGGTTCAGGCGCTCAGACGTTGCGTCTGCGCCACCGCTCCTAGCGCGTGCGAGCGCGTACGTGATCTCGTCGAACCACTTCATGCGCGACGAGATCTGCGCCACGACTTTCTGGACTGCGACTGCTGTCGCACTGGTCGTGCACCCAAAGTCACATGGCGGGCGGGCGACTCGCGCAGCAGTGCTAACGTTGTTGTTGTTGTTGCTGTCGTCAGTGCCGTCGTCGTCGTTATCGCTCGTCGTCTCGACAGTGTGCAAGTAATAGTACGCGTTCGCGCGCGCAATGTCGCCAAACAGCCGCTTCTGCATGCCTTTCATCACGAACGACGTCGGTGAGCACGCAGAGATCGCACTAAAGAGCGTCGACGGGTACAGTGACGCGCTCTCGCTTGTAGCAGCGAGCGAATCGTCTTCGTCGATTGTCTTGAGTGCAAGCGACGCGACGCTCGTCGCTGGAAGCGCTGTGGTCGCAGTAGTCGTTGCTGTCGACTCGCTCGGCGCTTCAGGCTCGACCGGTTCAATGCTAAACGGACCATCTGCGATCTCAAACCATCCAGTGCCGTCGTTCCAGTTGTTGTTGTGGCTGTTGTCGTTGAGTGTTGGCAGTGGCAGCTCGACGCTGTTCGCAGTTGGCTCTGGAGCAGGAACGTCTATCTTTGGCGACACTGTCGAGCTTGTCACGACGTCGTCCGTGCTGCTGCTGTCGCGTGGATCGTGTGCTGACAGGTTGATGTCGACCGGTGCATCGATGTTTGCGAGTGCGAGCGCCTGCTCGATCCCAGCTCTCAACGACGCAACCTTCGCAGTCGGCGTTGACGCTGCGCGCACGGATGCTTGCACAGCGTCGTCCAGCAGGCGGAGCATCTCGCGTCGGACCGAGAGGTCGAGACTGCAGTTTGCAGACACGACGAGGCACTGCAGCTCGTACGCAGACGTCGACAGCGCGTCGAGTTGCGCGAGGACCTTGCGCTTCGTCTCGAGCGCCGCGTACTTTTTCAGCTGCGCTTGAGCGGCTCGCTCAGCCTCAGCGTACTCTGCGTCGAGCGCACTATCTCGCTCAAGTGCAGTCGCAAGCAACGCGTTTGCACGGACGCGCCAGTTCGTGCGCTGTGTCTCAGTCGGTCGCGTGATTTGAGCAACTGCATTGTCTGTTGCACCTGCAGTAGCAAGTGCGTCGTCATCTGCTGGTGCGAGCGACGTCGCGCGACCGAGCATGATCTGCGCAGTGCTCGCAGCCGACGTTGGAGGCGCCAGCTCACTCGATGCGCCAGCATCCTCGACGTGCTCAGGATCGACTGGTGTCAGCTCGCCAGTACACGTCGTACGCTCGGTCTCTGGCGCGTTGACACTTGCGTCTGGCATTGGGACGTCACTTGTGCGCTGCTCGTCCGAATGCACTGCACTTGCACCATGATCGCCGACAACGTCGCCTTCTTGAAGCTCATGCGACTTTTCATCGGATGGCTGCTGCTGCTCGTCGAGCATCGGCTCGTCGTGGTCCGACACGCTCTTGAGCAGGACATCTTCATCTGCTGGTTCACGAGTCTCGTTGTGCGCGTCGGCGCTGTCTGGACGCTCCAGTACGTCTTCTGTAGTTGTGCGGCTCGCTGGGTCCGCGCTGCCAGTCGCTTGAGCGCCAGTCTCCAGACCGATATCAGCCCGTGAAAGCTCGTGCTCGTGGATCGCAACGGCGGGCGGCGCTTGGTCTGGCGAGAGCGTCTCACTGCGACGTGGCAACTGTCGTGACTCGTCGCGATGAACTGGTGGCGCTTGCAGCAGCACATCATTGCGTTCATCTCGCTCTCGCTCGCTGTGATGAGGATCCCGTCCTTCAAAGGCTAAAGCATCGTTGTCGACACGGTCATGGCGCATGAACTCGCTCGACTGCGACACAACCGACATCTTGCGGCGCTTGGACTGAGGACTCTCTGGACGACCGGCGCGAGCGTGGTGATGATGGCGACCAGATGGCGACGGATAGCTACTGTAGCGCCGACGAGAGCTACTTGGTGCGTGGACATCGACGTACAGGTGCGGAGGCGGAGGAGGGTACGAACTTGCAGCTGCGGAATGGCGAGGATAGCGGCTATACATCACTTCGTCGTCTTCATACTCATCGTCGTCATCTGAAAGCCAGTCGCCGTCAAAGTATTCGCGCGCATAGTGAGCGCTCGCACTCGACGGTGCAGCGCGTTTTCCAGTGTACCGCAGCGGTGACACGTCGCGAAAGTGCGCAGGACGCCGCACGTCGCTTCGTCGCACTGCATACACCACGTGGGCACGAGCAGACGACGCGATTGCGTACTCTTGCGCGGCGAGCAGATCTTCTTCGCGCTCGAGCAGGTCTTCGCGTTCAAAGTCCGAGTACCGCTCGTCCGGTTGCATCATCGCTGTCGGTGCATGAGCGTCGACGCGACTGCGTCGCTCGCTCTCATACGCATCGCCGTCAGCGTCGTTGTACACGATTTCGCTGTAGTGGTACGGATACGGCACGTATCGCCGGCGCATTGGCCCTTGCATGCGGCGCGCAGAGCTGGGTGGAGACGTGACGCGCTCGTTGGTTGCAGGCGGCGAAACGTGTGCAAAGCCTCGCGATGGCGCTGTCCACTCGAACTCGTCTGAGTACGACCAGTGACGTCGACGCGGGACGCGCACCGGCACGGACTGGTCGGACGACCGATGTGCGACGTCCGCGCTTGCGTCGCCACCCGGTGCTGGCTCGAACGCACTAGAGTCGACGCTGCGGTCGTGTCGGAACATTGGTCGACCCCATCGATCGTACAACACCATGTCGTCGTCGTCATCGTATGGCACTGCCAGACGCGCCATGCGCTCGTGATGACTGTTGTGGCGATGCATGTCGTCCGGTCGTCGACGCACGCTCGCGTGGTGGTGCTTTCGATACGCATCAAGCGGCGTCTCCAGCGCAACTGGCGAGATCGGATGGCGCGCTTGTGGCGATTGCTGCTGTTCGTGGTCCATACGCTGCGTTGTAGTGCTGTTGCTGTTACTGTTGCCAGCCTTCGCGGCGTCGGCTTCGTACGCGACGGTGTACTGCACGCTCTCTTGCGAATCGTCACTGTACTGAGCACCGCTCGATCGCTCTGCGTCACGCGAGCAGTAGGCTCCTGACGACATCATCGACGCAGCTGACGCCATGTGGAGACTCCGGATGCGCCGCTTCTTCTCCAAATGCGCTTCGACTTTCTCCACAAGCGCGCGCAGCATTCGGATCGCGTCCTCAAGCTGCTTGGGTCGTACACATACAAGTGTGAGTCAGCGAGTACGTACACGTCCGTGCAAGGCGACAGAGGAGGACGTACGCTGCTTGCAGTGTCGGCCGAGAGGAGGAAATTCATGATGTACGCTTTGGTCTGTGGCGACTGCGCTTCGTCGCCGGGTGACATGGGACAGTAGTCGATCGTACAGCCAGTGTCGTGCATGATCGTGTTGATGCGGCTCTTGCGGTCACCGTAGAGGTACGGGAGCACGAGCTCTGGGTGCGCCGTGCACTTGAGCTGCACGCACTGCATGCGCTGCAGCGGTCGAGTCTGCGCAATCGCAGAGCAAGCGCTGCTATTACTACTAATGCTACTCGTTGACAGACTGCGAGAC
This sequence comes from Globisporangium rhizosaccharum, assembly GCA_023333795.1. Taxonomy (NCBI): domain Eukaryota; phylum Oomycota; class Peronosporomycetes; order Pythiales; family Pythiaceae; genus Globisporangium; species Globisporangium rhizosaccharum. The sequence continues at coordinate 13,317 of JAASFN010000393.1, read as the reverse complement.
CGACGAGCAGTGCTCCTCACCTGCTCGAGCTGCGGTGACAGCGACGCTGCGCTGTGGCTCTCGCTGTCTTTTGTCTCTTCGTCGTCGTCCGGTCGCTGGCGTCTGCTGCTGTTGTTACTATTCACTGCTGCTGCTGGCGGTCGATCGCGCTCTGCTGACGCTTCGGCAGGTGCACTTCGATTTGCAGACACTTGTCGCCCATTCCATCGTCTGCTCTGTGTGTTCCTAGTTGTCTTTGTAGATGGTGGTGGTGCGTGGGCTCCTCCTGCTCCTGTTCCAGCGCTCGCTGGTCGCTGCATCCCTGGCGCCATGCGCTGGCGCGAGCTAAAGCTCTTGAGTCGTCCGTAGTTGCGCATTCGCGCTACGCTAGTTGTCATACTCGCCGGTCCAGCTACAGTCGCGCTCGTGTGCACTGGAACGGCTGCTGCATCAGTTCGTGATGGTCCAGCAGCAATAGCCGGCATCGGCACTGCAGGCGCGTTTGTGTCTCGGGTTCGCTGCGTGTTTGTGAGCGCTGCTGCTGGTGCGCGCTTTGCAGTCACACTTCGCGCACGACGTGCAGTCGTCGTCGTCGTCGTCGTCGTAGCTGCTAAAGCTTCGACCGCCGGCGGCGCGCTCTCTTCCATGGCTTCTTCTTCGCTGCTGCGACGACTGCTGATGTTGTTGCGGCAGAATTGTATGGCGACTGCTTTCTTGGCGCGGTTTGTGTTATTGCGACCATCACTCTGGATTGCCCGCCTCTTTTTACAAGTCGACTGGGATTGCTGTAAGCATACAAAAACCAAGTGATGATAGTGTAATTACGTTGCAGCCATTTCTTACACTAGCGTACTTATGTGGATACATGCAGTACAGCCACTCAAAGCTCACGAGATCGACAGTTGAAGGAAAGCACGATATCATCATGAGCATGAGCAGCAGTCCGTTCACTGCGAGCGCACACGACCTCGAGCAGCTGCGCACTGCGCTCCTTGCGACAGACAAGCAGACGCAGGCGTTCTTAGGCCCGCTCTTACCGCTTCGTGCCGTGCAGCAAGTGCTTTTGAGCTTCCTCCGCGACCGCACGCGCTCGTTCGAGGACTGGGTCTGGGACCCAAGTGTGCGGCAACTGCTCAATCAGCTGCGCGAGCAAAACCCGCAGGCGCACCACCACGCGCAGGATGTCGACCGCTGGTTCGAACAGGCAGCGCAGGATCAGTGGACGTATCAGCAGACGCAGCACGCTGCTACGACGTCAGAGCAGCTCTTGCACGCAGCTGACGCAGCACAAGACGACGGCAAGCGCAAGTTCAAACAGCGCGACTTCTACGCTGCGAAGAACGCGTTTGAAAAGAGCCTTGGGAATCTCATTGCGCACATGGAGAGCGAGTCGTACGGCAGCGACGCGAGCGACTGGGAGCCGTCGATGCAAGCGCGGTACGTCACACTATGCAACAACATTGCGATCTGCGGCATCAAGATGAACGCGCTCTCGCTCATTCGCGAGTACACGCGCAAAGCGCTCGCTGTCGACGCAATGTCGAGCAAAGCGCTGTACGCGACTGCGAAGCTCCACTTTATTGAGCATCTGTACGAAGAAGCGTACGCAGCAGTCGATCGCGCGCTCCAGACTGACCCGAACAATCAGTTGCTCGTCAAGTTTCGAGCTGAAATCGACAGCGCGCAAGCGCAGGAAGCGCAAGAGCACGCAGAGCTCGCTCGTGTCGCAGAGCAAAAGCTCGCAGACGACCGACGCAAGCAGCAAGAGTACGCTGAGCGGCAGCAAGCGCGTGACGCAGCGCGTGTGACTGCGAGCGACTTTGTTCCTTTGCCAGTCTTCGACGACGACCGCCACGCGACTGCGCTCCTTCACACGTACTTTTCACGCATCAAGCACGAGGTGCGTTGTTAATGAGTGTGCTCATGTCAGTACTGTGCTGTATGCCTCACACAGCGTTGCTTGTCTCTGTTGTTTGGCGGTATCCTGAGCAGCTCCGCTCCGAGATCAAGCAGCTCCATGATCCAGACAACAGTGAGCCGCCGCTCTTTGCGTGTACGATGACAGACGCAACGACAGGTGTTGTGCTCGCAGCGGATGTCCAAGCACCGTCGAAGAAAGGAGTGAAGAACGAAGCGTCGAAGCGTGCGATCCAGACGCTGTGGGCGATGAAGACTGAAGCAGGGACGCTGCTCGAAGAGGACGTGGCGTACTTGGCGAAAGCGACAACGTCTCCCACGCCATCAGCAGAGAGTGCGACTGAGCATGAGCAAGAACGATCGAAAGCACCGACCAAGGACGCAGTAAACGAACCAGAGCAGGAAGACGACGCAGCGTCGCGTGTCCAGCTCCCAGTTCGACTCTTCACGAACGAGCGGTGCCTCGACACTGTGATGCTCTTGAACCAGCTCCACCAGCAAAAGCGTCTCCACGTTGAATTTGACGTCGAAGATCTGCTGCCAGATGCGAAAGACCGCACCGAGTTCCGCTGTACAGTGCGCATCAATGGCTCACCACTCGGCGTCGCGAGCGCGCCGGCGAAGAAGAAAGCGCGCGTCGAAGCTGCGCGCCTCGCATTCGCTGCAGCACTGGAGCAGAACATCGTGTACTACTGGGACCCAGATACGAGCGATGGCAACAGCAGTGACAACGACGACGACCATCACAACAACAACAACAGCAGTTCGGCCAAGTAACAACAGCAGCAGAGAGCAAGACGAAGGCGAGATGGCGTGATGTGTGTGTGAGAGCTTTTGTGAAGTGGTGTGTGCGAGTGCCAAGCAGCGCATGCAGTGGTGCCTGTCAGCTAGTGCGTGTGGGAGCGCCTCAGTGGCGGCTACTCCAGTGTCGCAGCTGCTGCTGCTTCGCGACTCCTAATCTAATCTACACGGTCGACGCGCCATGTGCTGCGCATCGTCCTAGTCGCGACGTCTTGCGTCCGTCGAGTGAGCATCGCGCACGTTGCTAGTCGGCGTGGACGTCGAGCGAGAGCTGATAGACTTTTTGCGCACGACGAGCGCGGAGGAAGTACATGACGCTCGTGCCAAAGACGCAGAGGTAGAGGAACGCCGCGAGGAAGATGCTCGTAGCGAGCGACGACTTCTTCTTCCCGTGCGCTGGCTTCACTTTGATGTACAGTGAGTTGCTGCTCACGATCGAACCGACAATGAGCTGTGTGTATGCATGTAGAGAGAGACGCTCAGCAGTGAGGCACTGGCACATTGGGACTACTATCCTTATCAAAGAATGATAGGATGATAGGAGACGTACCAGCAGCAGAAAGCCCGAAAAGGAGAAGATCGCACAGCACACAATGCCTGTGCACAAGCGAGAGCATCGTCGTGTCAGTCGTACAGTCAGTCATTGCACTCCATGCCGAGGAACGTCAGACAAACCTGGATGCGTCTGTGGTCCGCGGCTCGAGCCTTGTGCGAGGAGCTCTTCGAGGTCCGTTGTGTCGTCCATGTCGCTCACGTCTGAGCCTGGCGAGCCGACGTTGAGCTGGTTCAAGTTTGCGTACCCGGGCTTGCCGCGCACGACGGACACAATGTCCGTGCGCTCGAACGTGTCTTTCATCTCTTTCTTGCACGTGCCGTAGACGTCTTTGAGGCGTGACATGTCCCGTCGCGCAGCGCGCAACGACGGTGAGGTTGGAGACGGCGGAGTCGACGACGACGACGTTGCGAGCGACTGAAGGAGCAACGCACGAGCAGCGAGTGCAAGTGCGCGTGTGTGGGCGAGGGAGAGCGAATGCGCAAGTTGTGAGTACTTGCGCAGATGCAAGATGCGTGTGTGTAGCTGCCTGGTCGATGCGCGCGCTGTGTGAAGGAGCACGCGTGCGTATCTCTCTCTGGCGATGGTGGACTCTGATCCGAGCCAAGACCAAGACGTGAGCAGCTGATAAGACCGACTGTGCGCGCGCGTTGCAGGAAATAACTCGCGACGAGAGCGACGACGATGGATGGGAAGCGACTGCAGCAGTCGTCGAGCGCGCAAGTCGCAGCAGCGGACGACGTCGACGTGAGCGAGACGAGAAGGCGCTTCGTGTGCTTCTTGCGCAGAGGCGTTGTTGTAGTGCTATTCCTGGCACACGAGCTTCGAGTTCGACACGCACATACCGAGAGCAGTCACACAAGTCGAATCTGTGAAGTTCAGTCACGCTCGCCTATTTTGTGGAAATTGCCGTGTTAAATGTGAGTTGTCGCCTGTTTATTGGACAGCCTTCTTATGTGCAATACAATACACAATTGAAGCTTAAAATGTTGATCTATTTGTTTAAATTGCTGAGATACAAAGGGATTCGGCCAACAGCGCTCTTTATTTTTCAATAGTGCGAAAACCAAGGGCAAACGTATCGAACCTAATACTGATGTTTGTATATGTCAAACGGCTATATTTTGTAAAAATATTGTCAAATTTAGATTATTTTCTAAAAGCACCTGCTCATTTGTTGTATATGGCAACCAAGTGTGGTTAATTTTGCAATTTGATTGTTCATGGAGTCGATGGAGCGCCACACAACACACTCGAAGTGATCGAAGCGACTGCATCTGCTCGACGACCTCCGCTCGCTTGCTCGCTGGTGTGAACGAACGATTGCGCGCACACGCAGCTCACCTCCTGCTCCATCACTCAAGTGAAGACGCACTAGCATGGCGAAAGCAGCTGCATCGCCGCGCCGTTCAGTGTCGCGCTCGCGCTCGCACCACTCGCGCTCGCGATCCAGATCTGGATCAGTCGCCAAGCGAGCAGCTCCAAACGGTGGTGACGACACCAGCAACAACGACAGCATGGATGTCGACGACAGAGACAGCAAGCGCAAGAGCGACGATCGTGACGACGAGACGAACAAGAAGCGCTCGCCTTCGACCACGCGTACGTCGTTCACATCACAGTTGCATTTGCCTCATCACTTGCTTTATTCGTACTTGCTAGCGTGTGTGGACAACGGTGCCACGCGTGTCTAACATCACGGCTATGGGCTGCTGCTGCTTGCATCTCATACATTAGCGACCAAGAGCGCGCGCAAGAGCGTGAGTCCAAGCAAAGTCGTGTCGCTGCGCGTCGACAACCTCACGCGGTACGCTAGTGCCCTCTGTACCCACGCTCTCACTCACTCGCTTGTCTGTCCACACACACACACACAAATACTCATGCTCTGCGTCTCTCCCCATCGTCCGCTGTACTCTGTGTCCATAACGAATAGGAACGTGAACGCAGACCACTTGCGCGAGATCTTTGGCAAGTTTGGCGCTGTCGTGACGGTTGACGTCGCGCCAGCAGGCGTGGCGTTCATTGACTTTTGCACGCCAAAGGACGCGGAGAGCGCGCAGGACCACATGCACGACGGCTGGCTCGACGGCAAGCGCGTGCGCGTGCGGCTTGCAACCGACGACGATCGGCGTTCCGTGCGCTCTGGTGATCGCAGCGCAATGGCGAAGAACAGCAGCAACAACAACAACAACGCGAATGGCCGTCGAGGTGCGGCGTCTCATCGACAACTGACAGACGCTACTGTTGCTCATGAACTGGATGTACGTCTGACTGACCTATCCTCCTCTGGTCGTGGCTGTCTCTGGCTGCGTGTACTTGGCTGGGGACTCAGGACGCGAGCCAGCTCAACGGAACAAGCGCTCCGAGTCACCGCGTGGCCGTCGCGTGCTGCTTGCGTCGCCTCCACGCAACCGTTCGCCACTGCCGCGCTCAAACAACGCCAACCGACCACGGTACGTTGCTCTGTCGAACGACTTTTGTCTCGTAGGACGTGCTTGAGAGAGGCTCTGACGCACGAGCGCTCGTATCAATGTGCTGGGTCTCTAGATCGCCACTTGGTCGCCGCGTTGAGCGCCGGTCGCCGTTCCGCGGTGGTGGTCGAAACGGTCCGCCTGGACGCCGTGTACCGTCGCCGTTCCGCGGTCGGAGCCGCAGTCCGTTCAATGCGCGCCGTGGTGGTGGGAACAGATCGCGCTCGCGCTCCCCAGCATTCCGACGCCGCGCTGCGTCGCCGTTCCGTGGCGGTCGTAATAATGGCCGTCGAGCAAGTCCATCGCCATTTCGCCGCCGTGGTCGTCGGTCACCGAGTCCGAATGGCCGCCGTGGCCGTCGCTCGAGCCGCAGTCGGAGCTTTAGCAGTCGCAGCCGCAGTCGGAGCTTCAGTCGCAGCCGCAGCCGCAGTTCGAGCCGCAGTCGTAGTCGAAGCTTTAGCCGCTCGCCAAAGCGTGCGCGTCGCCGCAGCTTCAGCCGGAGCTCGAGTCGCAGTCGCTCACGCAGTCGCAGCTTCAGTCGATCGCGCAGTCGGAGCTTCCGTCGGAGCCGCAGTGGCTCGCGCAGTGTGAGTCGGAGCCGCAGCACTGGGCGTCGAGCGTCCTTCAGTCGAAAGTAGTGAGTGACAGCGCACTCGCACGAGGGATCCTCCAATGGAGTGACATCGTCGAGCTCTTCGTCTATCAGTGCCGTCCACGATGGCATGACGAATACGCCAGAGTAGTGCGTGATGAGAGGAGCGACGCTAGCATCCAAGTTGGTTCTATTCGACACACTCACACGGGCGTGTAGTACACTCTTGCAGTCATCTCCTCTCCTATCGCCATTGTCCATTGTCCACGGCTCAGTCCTTCTTTGTCTCACTCTCTCTCTCTCTACAACACTACGCCGACATCTGACGATCGAGTCTTGGCGCCGCAGACGTCGTGTAGCGCCGCACGCGGTGCAGCGGTGGACGCGCACTGACGCTCGCGTCGCCCGAGTGCGGCGTCGCATTGCTGCTGCTGTCTGCGCCGGCTGAGACGCCGCGGTAGTACATGCGCTGGTGCGGCGACGACCGGCTATCGCTCTCACGTGGAGACGTCGCACTCGCGCGGGCAATCGTGATCGCGCCCGTGTCGCTCACGTTCATCGTCGCAGACGCAAAGCGCCGACGCGCAAACGAGTGGCGCGCGCCGCGGAAGATGTTCCCAGTCGAGTGGAGACGCTCGCGACCGCGTGGTCCAGCCGTCGCACCTGCCGCTGCTGTCGTCGAGCCAGACGACGTGCTGCCGTCGCGCTGGAGCGCACTGAGCGCATAGGCGACAGCGTCGGCGTCTGGAAGACCGTGGAACGCCATAGAGCCGCGACTCGCGTGGCGCTCAAACTGCGTCCGCGCTTCGTGGCCGCCGTGGTCCTGGCTGTTGAACCGCTCCGTGGCCATGAACGACTCGACCATGACACTCTCGGCGTCGTAGCTGAACGCACTGCCGCGCGACGCTGAGCGCCGGAGACCGTGACGTTGCGGTGCAACTGGTCGCGTCGCCATCATGTGGGTCGGACCCGCGGCGCCACCAGCGCTCGCGTACTTGAGCGCTTCGTTGAGACTCGCGCGCGTCGAGCGAGCCGTTGGGACAGTGCCAGTGGCTGACGCCAGTGGCTGCCGGACATGTGAGGACGCTTCGACGTCGTCGGTCGGGATCTTCTCGGCCGGTGGAAACGCGAGGAGCTTGTCGGCGAACCGGTCGAGCCCGAACGCGTGGACCTCTTGTGCCAAGTGCTTGTACGACGGCCGGAACGCGCGGGTGTAGCCTTTCCAGAGCAAGTCGCGCGAGAGCGCCGTGAACGTGAGCAGCGGCACGAGGAGCCAGAACACTTGGATCCCGAACGCATTTGAGAACACGCCGTTCCAGTACGCTGAGCTGACCGAGTTGCCACCCGAGATGACCGCCGCCGTGACGACCCAGAGCGACGCAGAACAGGCGTAGATCACGAGGTGCATGCGCCACCACATCTGTTGGTGGAGACAGAGCTTGAGTGTCACGACCAAGAGCACGATCGTGAACGCCGTGCAGCCGTAGACCCACATCGTCGGCGTGTCGCCACTCTCGACGAGGAACCGCATGCCATAGAGCGTGCCAAAGCTGATGATGAGCGACTCCCACACGCACGACGAGATCCAGGCCCAGACGATCTTCGTGTTGAAGTGGCTGTTCTCCTGACCGATGCGGTAGAGTAGCGGGTAGTTGTGCGCCAAGTGCGCTGGGACGTCTTGCTCCAGCGTACTCACGAGCACGATCGGGAGCGCAGTGAAGAAGAGGTTGTAGCCCTGGAGACCCCACTCGAGGAAGAACTTCTGGCCCGAGAAGCCCGTGAAGATCATGTACCAGAACTGCGTGAGGTTCATCATGACGTTCTTGTAAAAGATGTACAAGATGAGCTTCCCCATGCGCACGTAGTTCCACCGGCCGTGCACGAGCAAGAGGCGCGAGAGGAACCGGAACTGCGCGATCGCATAGTCCGACGAGTTGGCCGCTTGCATGCCCTCTTGTCCCGAGATCCCGACGCCAACGTGCGCCGCTTGGATCATTGACACGTCGTTCGCGCCGTCGCCGATTGCGAGCGTCCGCACGTGCGGGTTGTTGTCGCGCACGAGACGCACGAGCTGCGCTTTCTGCGCTGGCGACACGCGACAGGCGATGACTGCGACGCACTGCTCCGCGACGCTCAGCAGCAGCTCAGGGCATTCTTCGAGCGCGAGCTCGAGCGTCTCGCCGTCAATCACAAGACCGAGCTCGTCGCGCGTCGAGTTGATGTGCGCAATGCTCTCGATGCGCGTGAGCGGCCGGAGCTCATCCGACTCGGTCGACGCAGTTGGCGTGCTCGCAGCGTCAGTGTCGCGGTGATTGCGGCGCCAGAACCAGCCGCCACTACGGCTGCTGCTCGCGTGCTTGTGACTGTTGTTGTCCTCTGCGTCCTCCGCGCCGCCAACACTGTCGGAGCGACCAGTGATGTTCGCACGCACAGTGCTGTAGCGCTCGAGCTCTTCGGTGATCGCGACGATGTCTGGATGCGTATCGGCAGTGATCACGACGCGCTCGACGTCGGTCGTGAGCAAGCGACAGGCAAAGCCAATGTTGATCGCAGTCTCCTCTTTGTCGCCCGTGAGCATCCAGATCTTGATCGACGCCTGTCGGAGCTTGTGGATTGTGTCAGGGACGTCTGTCTGAAGACGATCTTCGATCGCCGTGGCGCCGAGGATCTCGAGGTTCACTTCGATCTCCTCCATCAGTCGGTCAATGTCGTTCGCTTCGCCGAGGCGCCGGAGCTCAATCTGCCGCATGTCGTTGATCGCGCTGCGGTACCGCGTGACCCACGTCGCAAACATGTGCTCGTCGACGTCGGCCTCGGCGATCACGAGCGTCCGGAGCCCTTCCGACGCAAACTGCTCCATGTCGTGGAGCGTCTTGGTGCGCATCTGGAGCACGCGCGCGTCCGTCGTTGGTCGCAAGCGCTCGTACATGACCGTGTCTGCGCCTTTGCACAGGAGCTTGAGCTTCCCGTCTGGCATCTTGGCGATCACGGACATGCGCTTGCGCGTGCTGTTGAACTCGAGGACTTCGAGGACTTGGTACTCACCAACCTTGTTGCCTGCAACTGGCTGCGCGGCGTTCTCGCCGCTGCTAGTAGTGACGGGATCGCTCACGCACGAGAAGTACTCGACCATGGCTTTCCCCGGCGACCGCGCGACAAACTTGTACCCAAAGCACGCAGCTGCGGCCACGAGCGCTTGCTCATCTGGTGACGACGCACTCAAACGGAGACTTCCGTCCGATGCGCGCTCGGGCATGACTGTGTGGCAAATGCCCAAGTGCTCAAAGAACCGGTGGATCCTGTCGGCTTGCGCACTGCCGTCGCGTGCGAGCGCATCAAAGATCGCGTCGTCCTGGTAGTTTACAAACGGCGCTTGCACGACGCGGTGCTGCTGCTGCGCGCTTTCGCTACCATTGCGCTCGTCTTCTTCGACAATCACAAAGTTCGAGTCCTCCATTGCGCGGCGCTTCTTTGCTGCAAGACCGACTTCGGTCTCACCCATGCCGTACGCGACACCGTTGATCGAGCACTTGCGGAACTCCATGACGTTGCACGTGAGCGTCCCGGTCTTGTCGCTAAAGATGTAGTCGATCTGCCCGAGCTCTTCGTTCAGCGACATTGTCCGGACTTGGAACGGCGTGTCGGACTCGGCGTGGTACATCTCGAGGTCGTTGTTCATAAAGTACGCTTGGAGGAACTTGACCGACGTCATGCTCACGTAGAGCGACACGGGGATGAACGAGTTCAAGAGGAGGAAGTAGTACAGCACTTGGATCACAAAGTTCTCGACGGGCGCTTTCACAGCCGTCGCGTGGCGGTCGTAGAGATACCACGCGCGTTCGCCGCGGACGCGACTCAAGTTTGACTGGTTCCACACAGTCGACGCTGTGGCGCCCGTGAGACAGAGCACGACCATGAGCGTGCAGATGTACAGGATCTGCTGGTTCAAGCGCCGCTCCATGTTGCTCCACTTCATCGGCGTGTTCGACGACGCCATCATGATCTTTGTGTCTGGTCCAGTGTTCACGACGAGACCGTAGATGTACTCAGTGTTCCGGAGCGTCGAGCCGCGAAGGACGACCGAGTTCGTCGTGATCGCCTCTTTCGTGCCGTCGCGGAGCGTGAGCGAGCCGTTGAACCGGTGGATCGCGTTGTTTGGCGTCTCACAGACCACGACTGCGCCAACGAGGTCGGCGACTTGCTCGTCACTCAGCAAGCGCGTGTACGTCGCTTCAATGCCCTGTCGGAGCTTCAAGTTCGTCTCGCCATCGAGCGACTTGGTCTCGACGTAGCAGATCCCGACTGGCGCTTTCGGGTCCGGCTCGCACGCAGCGAGGATCACAAGGTCCGCGGGCACGGCTTCGCGGTTGTGAAGCTTCACAATGTCGCCGACACTGAGGTGGTGCCACTTTGCTGGCTCGAACGACCGCGTCGCGAGCGCGTACTTGCGGCACGGCAGCTCGTTTGCAATGTGGTCGGCTTTGTGGCGCTTGTAGTCCTCCAAACAGGCAAAGAACATGTCAATGAGCACGATGATCGTGAGCGCTGGGAGCGACGCGGGGAAGCCGCCGGTGTTTGAGATCGGCTTGATCGTCTGCATGACCGAAATGACGAGGAAGTAGGCGTTCGCGAGCTTGCTGAACTCGTAGAACAGGAGCTTCGGGATGAAGTTGTAGATCGTGAAGCGCGACGTCACGACCTTGTTGCAGCAGTAGCCGAGCGCGGCGTTTGCTTCCGCGTCGTTCACGTACACGTACCGGTACACTTCGTCGTCATCGTCGTCGTCGTTGCAGCCGCCGCTGCTGTCACTGCCACGATCGTCCTGGTCGCGATCGTCGTCCTTGTTAGCAGTCGCACTGTCGTTCGCAGGCGCGCTGTGGAGCTCGTCGACTGGCAGTGGAGTCCGCGTTGTCGTCGATGGACTTTCGGGCACGAGGACGTCGACGAGCTCGCGCTCAAACGCAGACCCGAGGATGTTTGCTTCGTCGTCAGTGTGCTGCTGTGTCTTCTTTGCAAATGGGCTCTTGAGCACAAACGCACTGCTGCTTGTGTGTGCAGGCGACGATACGCTGGTGCTGCTGCTTGGCTGGCGTGGCGCCTGTTGCGCTTGTGAGGGCGAAGCAGAGGCGCCGATCACGCGCGGCGACGCAGCGAGCAGGACGTAGCCGCTCACAGGCGTCCCAGTCGAGGCTGCGTCGTCATCCGGCTTGCTGCTGCTGCTGCAGCTGTTTGCTTGCATCGTGGCGGTGGTGGTGACGATGGTGGTGGTGCGCTAGACGGTGGCGTCGGTCCAAGGAGGCGCCGCTTTAGTCGTGCACCTGCGACACGTGCGTCCTCGCGACGGCTCTCGATGGAGCAAGAGCAGAGGTGCCGTGCGCGTTCACACTTGCTGTGAGGCACAGTGTGGTGCTATTGCGATTGAGTGGTGCCGATGGCGGCAACGCGCAGTCGTGAGCGCTTCTTCTTGAGCGCGCGCGTCGGTCGGTCGTCGTCGATGCGTCGTACGTCGTCGTGCGTTATGCGCACGACCGAGCGAGAAAGCGTCTGCCGGCTGTTTCGAGTCGAGTCTAGCCATGTGACATTCTGCACTTGACATTTGTATGCGTACCTAGAATCAATATGTTGGCTGATATTTTGCAAACTGGATGGCGGGGCTTTCGATTTGAGCAAGGGCGCGGCGATGTGCGGGACAGCAGCATTTCGAGTCGAGGAAGACAACAAGCGGTGGGCCAAGAGGAATGCAGCCACTGTTATGATACTAGCGTCGCCTCCAACACGGAGTGCTTGGTGTGCTTGTACGCGCAGTGTCCATTTCGCGGAGAGTATTTGTTGTGGCGCATTGATTCGTCCGATCACATACGAATTCAGAGTGTGGCGCGTGAAACGAGTTTCGTCCAAGATTTGGGAGAAGAGGCAACTTGGCTAGACCCAAGATCCAAGACTTCGCGAACCAAGACGTCGCGAACCAAGACGTCGCGAGTCTCAACCTCACTGCTCTCTCTCACTCATGCAATGTGTTCGATTCAAATCGTCAGGCTGAACCGGTCGATCAATGTAAGAGCGGTCAACTGCTGCCTCGTGATCCGAGTTGTGAGTTCACAACGACTCGAGCGAGGTTGCAATATCAACCAGCAAGGTACGAGAATCACTAGCACATCGCCTCGCTCCTCACACCGCTACGCAGTCGTCTTCGGCTCGCTGCTCGCCTACTCCAGGCACCTAGCGCATCCAGAGTCGTCGAAATCACGTTAGTCCTGAAGAGCTGTCTGTCTCTGTCGCGGAGCAAGTGCTGAAGATGGCGTCGCCTGCGCATCGAGACTAGCCCAGTCAAACTTCGTTCCGACCTCCCGCTTCAGTGCAACCGTCATGACCGGCAAGGCGTCCAGCCGCTACGAGACCGCGTCGAGGTACAAACCGCTTGAAGACTGCATCCAGGCTTCGTGATGTCGCCAGAGACTACGACGCGAGGAAGGCGAAGTGCGTGATCAATCCGTGGGCGACGGCAAGTGATCCTTGGAACGTGCCCACCCGGTGCAAGGCCGGACTTAGTTACATGATGATGACCTCTAGGTCGCTAGTAAGTGCTGGCATAGCCGTAGCGCCACACATAGGAGTCAGCTGATAACTGCTGTACCTCTTTAGCCCAAGCACTCGCTGCTATAGAACGAGTCGCATTCAGTACCACGGCGCTTCACCTAGTTATGGAGTTGGATCGAGTCGCTCCAGTTTGCAGCTTCGGTCTCCGAGGTCGTTCATCACGTACCATCAGTACGTGGTAGATGATGAATGACATGGTCTCTTCTCTTGGTATGACACGCTCTTCGACCGAAAGCAACTGATACACCAAGAGACTACGACCACTCTCGCAGAGGCCGAAGCATTCGCACTTTTGCTCCCGCACTCGGATTGCACCAGCTACTCGAGCTCGGCGACATCCAGGAACCGCTCACAACAACATGACCACAGTAGTGTATCTCCCAGCTCATGACGATGCAGCACTACGC
>JAASFN010000392.1:0-21917 GCA_023333795.1 Globisporangium rhizosaccharum | reverse complement strand
TTGACTGCGAGCATGAGCAGCGACTCTTTGCCACGGCTCGTGCGCGTGTTCAAGTCGCGCAAGTGGTTGGCTTCGAGCAAGAGCCGTACGATCGCCGTGTGCCCAGCGATCGCTGCACTGTGGACGGCCATTTGGTCTGGGCGCTCAGCTCTTTGCGACACAGTGGAGGTGCTGTCGTTACGTCTACTGTGAAGCGCTGCTTCGTGCTCAAGCGCGCCCATGTGGATCATCCACTCGACGAGCCGGATGTTGTGCCCTCGACCAGCTGCTGCTTGGTGCAAGAGCGACCCGAGCGTCGTTGGGACGTCTGCGCCAGCCGTTGAGTCTTTCGTCACTGCGTATGGCGTCACGACGGCGAGCACGCTCGGGTGGTTCTTGATCCGTCGCTTGATCTGCACAATGTCTTTTGCACTCACGGGTTCGTGACGCGCCTCGAGGATGCGCATGACGCCTTCAAACGCCGCGAGCTCATTGCCGCGGCCAGCAACGGACGTTGCGCCAAACTCTTGCGTCACGACGTCAGGGGTCGTCGGAACGAGGTAGTACGTCGCAAACGGACCAAGCGTGGGCTCGAGGAACGCATCGTCGAGCGCATTGCTCGCTTTCGAGCACATGAGCAAGCCTGCGACGGTCGTGATGCCAGGCGCAAAGCCGCGGACTGGGAGCTTCACGTCATCATCGACGTTCCCAGTGTCTTTGTTGAGTGCGTCGAGCGCAACGAGGAGCATCGCGGCAATGTCGTCGTGGATCGAGCCTTGAACGCGTCCACCGCGCGCAGTCACGACTGCTTTCGTCACGTCGACAATCAGCGCTTCGACTTGCAAGAACGCGTCGTCGATCGCTAGCAAGTCGCGCGAGAGAACGCGCGTTGCGGCAAACAACTCGGTCGAACACATGGCCGAGACGTCTGCGAGCATGTGCTGGCGTGAAGACACTGATTGTCCTAGGACTCTTGTGTCTTTCTCAACGAGAAGACGGTACGTGCTGGAGACGTCCCGGATGCTGTACGTCTGCTGCGCTGGCAATGCGGCGAGCGACGCCGTAAGCGCTTGGACAAACGAGCCGTGCACTGCCGCGGCGCGCGATGGCGAGAAGATCGTCGCACTGTGAAGCGCAAGGAGCTCGTCCAAGAGCGAGATGTTGTCCAAGAGTTCGCAGTCCAAGAGCGCGGCGTACAAGTGGCCGAACGCACAGAGCCGACGGAGCATCGACGGCGTCCCAATCGCCAGCTCGAGGTACTTGAACTGGTAGTCGAGCATAACAGAACCGGCGAGGACAGGGTTCTCGCGGACTAGGAGCGTCGACTTGGTCGCATGCACGAGCTCGAGACGCAGCGCCGTGAGCTTGAGGTTCAGCGACCGATCGGACGAGTTCGCAAAGCGCTTTGGGAGCGTCAGGTCGAGGTGATCGAGGAGCTTCCAGGTCTGACTGATCGTCCAGCTCACGTGCTTGCCCACGTCGCCATTGCCCTGGAGACACCCAACCGACTTGGTCCAGCACACGACAGCAAACACGAGTGGTAGCGTCACGGCCTTGGTCATGAAGAACGTCCGCAGGAGGCTCGTGAACGCGCCGGCAAGTGTGTTGGGGTCATGCACTCGACCACGCTCAGTCATATCCAAGAGTGCGTTGTAGAGCAGTGGGAGCTGCTGCAGCAAGAACGGCGACGGTGTCTCGAGGTCTGGCAAGATGTTCTGCGGTAGAGATGGCGTGGTGGCGTCCATTGCTTTGTCTGGGAGTGGCATTGCCGAGCGGCTATCTCGTGGCAATGACGCTGCAAATGCGTGGAGTGTGGTCGTGACCGAGACGACTTCGGCCAAGAACACACCAGGCGTGAACGTGTAGCCGTCTATGGGAGCGCGGGCGTGGAACTTCGACAGACTAGCGCGCAGTGTGGCGTCCAAGTCATGCGGCAGTGCGTCTGTGAGGACTGAGAGGAGATCGTCAGCAGTCTCAATACTCGGAAAGCGCTCCTGGAGCTGCGCTGTTGCGGCAGTGGCACACGCCATGGCGACGTGAACGACTGCCGTCGCTTCCACGAGCGTCTTTGCCTCAGTCTTCACTTGAGCGTACACTGTGTAGACGCCTTCTGCCAAGTCTTCGAGGTCGAGCACGTACGACAGTGTCTCCACGATCCGGTCGTGAGCAAACGCGTCAGCGTAGAGTGCGTCGCGCGCAGCGATTGCGTCAGGAGTCGAGAACCAGTCGGTGCACTCGACAGTCGCATCGCCAGATGCGTTTGAGCTACTGATGCAGCTGCACACAGGTTTGAGCTGCGCGTACCAGGTCTGGAGCAAATGGAGCACGCGGTTGGGGCGCTGGAGCTCTGCATTGCTGCTCGCAGACGGATAGAAGCGCGCCACGCGTTTGTGCAATGCGATTGCATTTTGACACGCTTCCAGCGCTGCGGGCATTGTATGTTGTAGCTGTGGTGTGAGCACTGGTGCTGCTGCTGCAGTTGCGAGCTGGTCGACGATGCTCTGAAGCGCATCAAGCGTGACACTCGTGCTGTTACTGCTAGAAGCATCCCGCAAGATTTGACTGCGCGCGAGCAATAGCCAGCCGAGAAAGTGCTCAGCCGCTTGTCTGTACGTGGCGTACGCGCCGAGAGGGACGCTTGGAGCGCCGCAGTCGTTGCTGCCATTGCCGTCGTGCGAGGTGCCATTCGCCATGCTTGAGCTCCTTGTCTGCTTGTTTAGGTTGGAGGTTGTTTGTTTAGTTGGACTCTTGGCTTGAGTATTGTATGTACATGTCTAAGTTGTTGAAAAGACTTGATTTCAGTAAGACCTTCATGCAATACAAATATCAAGTCAAATTGTAAATGAAGTATTGATTCATCAAAAGAATAGTGTGATTGTATGAAAAGCGCGAATCATTGCTCAAGCAGCACACTTCATGCACATCCTGCTGCTCGTCACGCTTCAAGCACGATCCATCTCTATCGCTTCTTGGACTTGGTGCTTGTACTCTTCTTCTTCTCATCCGTTGCGCCAAACGACATGCTCTTGCCTTCGCTCAGCTCTGGCAAGCGGAACACTGCTGTCACACCCGGCTGTATAGACATAGAGCGAGAGATCAGTCAGTCACTTGTCTAACACCATCTCCTCACACAAAGTGAACGCAAGCGTACCATATCGAGGATCGTCTTGACGACTTTGCCGTCCGGTTTGATCTGCGGCAAGCGAAAGACCTCCGCGCCGCGCTGGAAGAGAATGAGCGTCGGGAGCTGCCACGATGTCGTCGAGATCTCAATGCTGTGCGCTTCTGCCAGGTCCGAGTACTTGTTCGCGTCAATCCGGCCAAACTGGAGCGTCTCGGATGCGAATCTGGGGTCATCATAGTCCAATTGTCGAAGCTCTCAGTCAAGTACTGATCCAGACAGTCCACAAGCCAAAGAGGATGCACATGACAACGTACTTGAGCGAGAGCTCGGCGATCATCGGGTCGTGCTGGCGGCAGTGGTCGCTCCAGTCGACTGCAAAGTACACGAGCCACGCAGTCTTTGCATCTTTCTTCGGACGCCCCGAGCCATCGCCGCCGCCGCGCGTCACGAGACGCTCGAACGACGCGGGCGTGAGCGTCACGACATTCGACGGACCGTCAAACTTGGGCGGATTCACGGCGACAAACAGAACTGATCGATCGCCATCGTTTCGCGTGTGTGAGTCCGAGTCCATTGGCTCTGCCGTTCGATAGATAGAGAGACAGAGAGCATGAAGACGTACTTGCAATGTAGACAAAGTACCAGCCGCACACGCGGCGGTCCATGTAGTAGTACGCAGCGAGCACGGCCATCTTGCCGTAGAGAAACAGGAGCGCAATGACGCCATCCACGGTCGCTTTCTTGCGGTAGTTCACTGCGAACGACCCAGCAGCAAGCAAGAAGATCTCGTGCTCCTGTACGCATGCGTACATATGTGAGAGAGCCAGGATGTCAGGAGCGCATTGACACAAGAGCAGACATGCGCCGTAGATCTGCATCATTGGAGCACACGAACGCACCCGCGGGAGATTGAGAAAGCCCTCGCGCTCTGCGAGCTTGTCGGTCCAGAAGAACTCGCGCACGACTGCGTAGCTCAGCAACGCGAGCGCATTGAGGACGTAGTACGGCGCCACGAAGCGCGACCACGATGCCATGGTCTTGTGCTTTGGTGGCAATTCGTCTAATGATCACTCACTGATGTGTAAAACACGATAGTGGAGAAAATGAGGTCGCATCTTGCCACTCATATCGATCAATCACTCCAGCACGATGGCACGCACTTCGGTCGAGCCGCTCACGAGCGCTGCGCTCGTGTGTCGTGCATCTGGACTCGATGGCGTCGAGCACGCTATGCAGCGCATCAGCGACTTTCTTGACTGTGCGCGTCCCGAGTTCTGGACGCTCCCGCGTGCGTGTGCACGTTGCCGCAGCACGTCGCTGCTCACGCGCCTCGCTGCTCGCGAGGCGCTGGACATGGATGCGTTCCATCGCGCGAGCGAGTGCAGCAAAGCGCTCGTCCACGCAGCACGCAGAAACGACCTTGCAACGATCGCGTGGCTCTGCACGACGTACTGTCCGACTGTATTTGCGTCGCTCGCAATGGAAGAAGCCGCTCGCGCAGGGCACGTCGCCGTGCTCGCGTGGTTCACACAGCACCACAGTGCGTACATCCTCTGGACAACGAACGTTATGGACGCAGCCGCCGCAAGTGGCCACGTGCCGGTACTCGAGTGGCTCGCGCAGCAGCCGCAGACACCTGGCTGTTCCCGCAACGCAATGGACCTCGCAGCTCGCAATGGCCACATGGACGCGGTCGAGTGGCTCTATGACCGTGGCTATCGCGGCACGAAGCGCGCTGTCGAAGACGCAATCATCTATGGCCGCATCCCAATTGTAGCGTTCCTACTGAAGCACGACCATCCAAGTCGCATCTGTCCTGCAATGGACTACGCCGCGCGGCACAACCAGCTCGCGATGCTCCAGTGGCTCGATGCCCGCGTCTTGGCCGAGTGCACGAGCGACGCGATGGACTTTGCGGCTCAGAGTGGCCATCTGGGAGTCGTCGAGTGGCTCCACACGCATCGCACAGAAGGCTGCACAGTCTACGCAATGGACAGCGCAGCGGAGAACGGACATCTTGATGTTGTCCAGTGGCTCCATGCGAATCGCACTGAAGGCTGTACGCGCGCTGCGATGGACTACGCTGCCAAGCAAGGGCACTTGGCGGTTGTCCAGTGGCTTCATGCGAATCGCACTGAAGGCTGTACGAGCAGCGCAATGGACGGTGCAGCGGCGAATGGCCACATGGCCGTCGTGCAGTGGCTCCATACACATCGGACAGAAGGGTGTACGTCCCGAGCCATCGATAGTGCAGCTGGCAACGGCCACTTAGCACTCGCGCAGTGGCTCCAGGACGAGCGCGGCGTCGAGTTCACTGCGAGTGCAATGGACACCGCAGCGAGCAACGGTCATCTCCACGTTCTCCAGTGGCTCCACGACCACACGAGCGCTGGCTGCACTGTCGTCGCAATGGACATGGCAGCGGCACACAACCACGTAGACGTCGTCGAGTGGCTCCATACGCATCGGACAGAAGGCTGTTCAGTCCGAGCAATGGACTGGGCCGTCGCTGGCGACCACGTCGCAATGGTCGAGTGGCTCGCAGCGCATCGCCGCGAAGGCTGCTCGAGCGACGCGTTCCACGACGCACGCTCCGCCGCGGTGATGCGTCTGCTGTATGCGCGCAATCCCAATCGGCCGTTCTCGCCGCAGTGCATGCGCAGCGCTGTTGCTCATGGCGACTTTGATCGGCTGCTGTTCTTGCACACGCACTATCGCAATGCTTTGCGCGACGCACTCCAGCGCGCGTGGCCCGTGCACCTCGACGTCGAAGTCTTCCAGTGGCTCTATACGCACTACAGCACGACGCTGCGTGCGCAGAGCATGCGTACGAATGCGCGCACGAGTCGCTATATCCTTGCGTTGCTTGACCGGATGGAGCTCGGACGAAGTGAAGCAATGGAAAGCGGATGAGCACAAAGCAAGAACAGTGACCCACGAACGCTCGACTGGACTCGTCGACACTGCGCTCATGGTTGCTTCGTGGTCGAGACATACAAGCGTCTCTTCTGGAGCTGCAGACACGAGAACAAAGGCAGAACCGCAGCCACTGCAACTACCACAACGAGACGCTTTCCGCCTCGTGACACCAGTGGCTACTGGTCGACTACTGCCTCGTGATCGCTGTCGAGGACACCAACCTCTGAGACGGACTCATCCAAGTCTGAGAGATGTTTATAAGACAGAACTGTACGACTGCGTATTTTATCAAGATAGTAACGTACTACTTCAATACAATCGCTCAGCTTACAATATTTTCACGAACAAGTATTGTACTGCTGCGTATGTTGACAGAACATAACTGTGAGCTGCGATCCACTTTGAAGAAGCTGTTGCTGCTTGAAGAAGAGCTGCTCGGATGTCGTCGCTGCACGAATGCTGCACTGGCAGCGCGCTGTTTGTGTTCAACGGCATCGACCTGCTCTGCGGCGTCGTGCTCACTGTCTACAGTCTCTTCCTCGGTGCGTCTGCGCGTCTGCGTGTCTCTATGCTTTGCGTGGCAGTGATGCTAACAGCTCGCTCGCTCGCTCGCTCGCTCAGGTGTGAACGACTATGCGCCAACGTGGCTCTACGGTGCGTGCGTCTCTTGAGCTATTGCCTCGTAGCCTATCATTCGCTCACGACGTGCTCATATGCATACGCGGTGTGGATCTACAGCGCCGATCCTTGCGGTCGGCAGTGTGCTCGTGCTCACGGCGCTCATGAGCTGGTGCGGCGCTGCGAACCGCAGCTGCTCGGCGTGTCTCGTGCTGTCGTCGTACCTCTTGATCCTATTGGCGCTCGCTGAGCTCGTGCTCGCGATCGTGATCTTCACACAAGGCGCGACGATCGACCAGTTCCTGCGCGACCACCAGCAAGAGCTCAAGCTCACGTACGTTGCATGCATCTGGATTGCTTGTCGGTATGCATAGCCACTCACTTCCACTTGTGGTATGCATGCCAACAGCGACGACGAACTGCGCAAGTTTGAAAACAACAAGTTCTTGCCGGCGTACTTGCTCATTGGGCTCTTTGCGATGGAAGTGCTGCGCTTCTGCTGCAGCAGTGAGCTCCAGCGCGCGCGCCAGCGCCACAAGTACCACTACCACAGCCTCAACACACTGCGCGACCTCGACGACGAGCTCCTCGCAGTCAAGAAAGAGCATGTACGTTCGTCAGCACACAATCGCTTGGACTGACGCCTGGTTCTTGCATGGACGACGTGGGAGCTGACAATGGTGTTTGGTCGGTATGCAAACCTGCGCGTATGGATATGCACTAGGAGATCTCGTCGAAGTACGCGCACTTGAAAGACAAGTACCGCAAGAAGTACGCTGCGCCGGAAGTGACTGCGATCTCGCGCGACACCGCCGGTCCGCTGTACGTCTAAGTGTCTGAGTCGCGGTCTCGTAGTCGCTTCCAATGCGATTGAAAGAGGCAAAGGACAGCGTGATTCACACAGAGAGCGATGCATAGCATTCGTATTTCACAGAAAGACTGCGCTACGCCGCCGCAACGACTCGGAGCGCTGTTTCGAGGTCTTGGTGCTTGCACATTGAATCGATTGTGTGCGTCGCGAGCTGCTCTGCCAGTGCCTCGAGCTTGCACTCGTGCTCGCTCTGACGCGTCTGGACGTCGTGTGCGAGCGTCCGGAGCTCGCTTGCGTTCATGCTCATGCCCTCATCGAGCGCCACGCGAATGCGCGAGTGGTTCTTGAGCAGCGTCGCGAACGCGTCTTTGCTCCGGAGCTCGTACGTTGTGAGGTTCTCGCTCAGGACGTCCAAGCGCTGGCTCCACTGGCTCCGATCCAACTTTGCTTGGCGCTCGAGCGCTTCACGGAGCGTCTCGAGCTTCCCACTGACTTGGCTGCTGCTCTGAGACGCGGACGTTCGCACTGCAGCGCACTCTTTCGCAATCGCTTGGACGTCGGACGCGATCGCGACGCACGAGCTGCTCGTCTCCTCTTTCAGTGCCAACAGCTCGGTCTGGAACGCACTGCAGTCGTGGCGAAGGCGCTGGACGTACTCTGCGACCTGTTCGTGCGACGACTCGAGGCGCTGGAGCGCGTGTGCAGCGTCGCGCTCGCGCGACAGCATCTGCTCGGTCGAGTGCTTCACATTCACGAGGTTCGACTGCGACTCGTACAAACTCATGGCAAACTTCCCAAACGTGTCCTGCGCGACTTGAAAGCGCCGATCTGCTGAGTCCTGGAGCAGCCGTCGCTTCCCGTCGACGCGTGCAACGTGGTCCTGGAGCGAAGCGACCAAGTCGTCGAGTGCATCGAGCTTGTTCTGCAGCGCGCGGTGCGTCTTCTGGATCCCATCTACCGCAGTCGCAGGCGTTGTATCGTTAGATAGAGGCGCTCTAGAGACATAGGCGGACGCGCAAGTGCCTGAAACGCGAGAGCCGCACCGATTTCTTCAATCACAACGTCCGAGAGCGAGTCGAATGCGTTCTGGAGGCGCTCGACCTAAGATACGCGCACAAGGCTGTCAGTCACGGCGCATGCCAATCGCATTGACTTGATCAAAGCAGAACGATACGCTGACCTTTGCAACGAGGTCTTGGAGCGTCTGGTCTTGCTGCTCAGCGTCACGACGCTGGACCTGCAGCTCCCAGAGCAAACACATCGCAACAGTGTCAACCAACTCGTGCTCTTGATACAAACGAATGTCCTGCCTGACCTTGAGATTGCTCTTGAGCTCTTCGACGTCGCTCACGAGCGAGTTCTGAGTGCGTGCGTGCGATCAGGCGAGGATGAGTTCAAACGACTGAGCAAGATCGTCGCGACTCGCACGCATGCACGTACTGTCTTCTTGGTGAGCGTGACGGCCGAGAGCGACTTGTCTTTCGACACCGAGAGCTGCTTCGAGCTCTCGGCTGAGCGGCGCACTGCCAGTCGCGTCGTCATCGTGTGCTCTCTTGCTGTTGTCCTTTTGCGTCTATTGTTTACAAGCACGCGAGACGAGAGCGATCCGTTACGCGTCTAACCTTGTGTGTTGGCACGGCAGGCATCAACCGATATCGCCTTCCTCGACGCGTTGTCCATCGCCTGCGAGATGCTCACAGACTGCGCGACCACAAAAGCTGTGTGTGCGACGAAGCACGAACTCCGTATGCTCGACCACGGAGCTCATAGCGTACAGAGAGCACTGTTGAGACTGAGTCAAGACGTGGAGGTACATGCACTTGCTAGCGAAGTTGGTCAGAGATCCTGCTCATCAATCATGACCATGACGTGCGCGAGCGCTAATCAGATCCGTATAGGCAAGCGACTCACGTACAGCTCGAAAGACCAGAGGAGGGGAAGAGGGGCGAAAGATGCTTCAAGCTCTTGGTGATAAGTTATGGGCAGCAGAGCGTGTATGGCGCAGCGCGGCGCTAGCTCTCCGTAAGTGCAGCCGAATCCATCGGCGGCGAAGAAGGCACGTGCTCAAGGAGGATCGTCTTGCACCAGTCTACACCGAGGAACTTGCTCGCATCGAACGCTGGGTCGTTCACATCGACGCCTGCCATCCGGTCGAGCACGTTGCGGTACTTGAGCGCTTTCTTCGCAATGCGCGCGCTGTTCGAGAGCTGGTTCGACTCGTCGAGCGCGCTCTGGAGGAGCTGCTGGGAGTTCGCCTGTGCGCGCACACGCAGCGCGTCGTCTTGGTAGCGAATGCGAATGCGATAGCCGGCGCTCAGGTTCATCCCGCTCATGCACGAGACGCTGCGCTTGGTCGGAAATGGTGGCGGGATCGCAAAGCCGCCGCTGCTGGTGGTGACTGGGTCCTCGAGGCTCGATTGCGACAGCGAGCGGCGGCGCAGAAGCGTGTGCGGCGGCTCGATCGTCGCCATCGTGTGAGGCAATCTCGAAAGCGATGGCAAGAAGGCACTTGAGGCTACCCGTAGACGTGACCACGAGAGCGTCGAAAGTCAAGTGCGAGGCGTCGAGGACGAGTGCAAGAGTGCAAGAGGCACTGAGCAACCACCACCAACGAGCTGCCATGACAAGACTCGTGAGAAGAAGCGCTATCTTTGGAAGAAGGCGAGGCGTCCCAACGCGCGTCTCTTCACTCTCGAATGCTCGGATCGATCGCCAAGCAGCCGAGAGGTGGTCAGCTGACCGCAGTTTCACGCTGCTCCATGTCTTTGTCCCAACGTCGCTTGGTTCCAAGACCGTTTTGCGCGGCGTTAGGCGGCGGCTCGCGTGAGCATTCGCTGTCCGTCCTAGTACGAGCCATCGTTGCTTCAAGCCTAGAGCAACCTGTGAGCTTGAACGCTCAGCAGCAAAAGACACCGAGGTGCTGGACACGCAAGTACGTGAATCTGTTGGCAGCCGCTCTGGTCGCAGCTTTGATGGTACGATATCAGCCCCTTGCTGCGAGTGCTTCTGCTCCCTCTACCTCTTCCGTGAGCTCGATCGAGTACTCTGGACTTGCCAACCGAGTTGGAGGCAGGTCAGGTCGGAAAGATCACGTCAAAGCACTCGGTTGAGGCTTGTATAGAGAGAGAGCAGACAGCAGCACCGCACTGAAACTCCGCCCTCTGACTGACAAGCGCACGGCTTTCCACTCAATCACTCGGCTGCAGCACAGCACCAGCACCAGCACGGACACCCTCTTTCGCTACGTCCATGTATCCGATTAGGCCACTCGCAGGTAATCAATCAATCCATCAATCGCTCCATCCACCGACTGCTTTGGTCCAGTTCAGTCCAAGCACAAGAGATCAGAACCACCAGGGATCGTGTCGCCATGAGTAGCCTCGTACCAGTTCATCTCGTTTGCTTCTGCTTCTCGAGAGCGAGAGCGAGATTGGCAGGATCCCGGACGCCACGTACGCCTTTGTCGACCAGACGTACGCACTCGCGCATGCCTGTGAGCAAAACGAGCTGACCACTCGCCAGCGTTGCCATGAAGTAGTTCACACGATAGAGTGCGAGACTGCTATCCTTTTCTTTTCGAGTCAGCTGGAGCTCCATGACTGACCAGTGCCATCCTCGTGTCCTCCCGCTGTTGTCGTCGCCGGCATCGACATATATACGCACACATGACTGCCTCGTGCTCATCTGAGTGCTCGAAACGCAAGAGCAGGACGATTCAAATAGAGTGTGCGATCGAGCGCACTTGAGCTCGCTATCGTCAAAAGGCGTCGAACAGCATGGCTTCAACTGTCTGTACGATTGATGTTCATGTAAGTGCGATGTTGTCTTGCTTCTGTTCCCCTTTAGCACCAAGGCTGAGCAACGAGCATGCACACACACACACATGCCTCTCTTGACGCTACAGGAAGCTCGAGTGTCGTGCTGCTACATCAGTGTTGCCACACACACACACACACACACACACACAGAGGAGCAGTGGTTTCCAGTGAATGCTGTGTTACTCGCGTGTGTTTGCGAGCAATGAATGAATGGAAAAGTGTCGACAGTTGGTACCAATACAATCCATAAGAGATACACAAAATAGCATTCAAGTTGTAGACAATTTTCAGACCAAAAAACTTGGATAGATTTTTGTGCAGCGCGTCTCAGTTTACAGCTTTTCCGTCAAACGACACGACACGATGGTGTGGCTCGCAAACACGACACGTAGTCACGTGCACGAGCCAGTCCGTGCGATGTGATCCGCTCATTGTAGAGGTGGCATTGCTACTCGACTGCTGTTGTCTTGCTCAGTACTAGTAGTGCATAAGCCTATTCAAGCCGGTCGTACTCGCGAGCTGGTCTGTACAAAAGTGCCTCCTAGATCGTTCTCTGAGCCGGTCAGAGAAATATCTGAGCATTTGGAAAACAATGGAAACTTCTGCCGAAGCGTCTGAACAGTCAGACTTGTCTGTTCTGTCGATTGAGCGAGCGCTTCTTGATTGCAGCAGCACCCGTCTGATGAGTCACACTTGGCACGGCATGGCGTACGAAGAGCTGGGAGCAAGGATTCTGCTGGGTCTGCGCACTCACTCGCTCGCTCGTCTCCCTCGAGCAGCTCATTCTCGGATCCACTCACTCGCGCACACTCCACATCACACCAGTAGCAGCCAGCATCGCCAGTCTGCGACTCGCACCTCAAACCTGCCAGTTAGCATGGCGACGACAACCACCAAGTGCACCACCGCCATCACAATGAAAGCAACCGCGACACATATCAACGACGCAAGACCTGCTGCGCTCCGTCGCCAGCAGCGCTCGCGCTCGCAGTCGCCATCCATGCCGCTGGACCGCGACACGCTCGCGGCGTTCCCAAAGCCGGCTGTACCGAAGCGCGCGGTGTCGTTCCCCGAGCATGCGACGCTCCTCGCGCTGCGCCATCGCGTGCGCATTCAGTACCAGGACGAAGCGCTGCGGCTACGGTCGCTCGAAAACGTCAAGCAGCTCATGCAGAGCGCGACGACGACACCGCTGCACGCGACCGCGCCGCTCACGAATAGCGAGATCCTCGCGCGCAAGGCGCTCAAGTACCGCAAAGTGCTCGACCGCATGCGCGACGTGGACGTGCATGACCCGACGTTCGACGCGAGCGCGTTCTTGGGCGTCGAGTGGTGCAAGAGTCCGACGCCATCGCCGCCACGACGGTCCGTCGTGCGCGCTCGTGGCATTAGCACAGCAGCGTAGGTAGGACGTTGGTAGGAGAGACCGCATATTTAACACGAGTGCGTGCGTGAGTGCATGAACGCCATGCGTCTCCGAGTCCTTTGTTGCATCGAGACGCTTGCTCTGCCGCAGAGGTTGTCGAGACGCTTAGAACTTCAAGCGCCATGCTCACGAGTGTGACAAATGGAAGGATGGTGTATCGTCAAACACGGAGGCTCCATGCGGTCCACGAGAACAAGAGAGCGAGCGAACAAGAGCGAACAAGAGCGAACAAGAGCGAACAAGAGCGAACACACGCGTCGAGTCATGCGTGGCGCACCTTGGTCACGAGTCGCAATCTGCTGCTAGACTCTCAACGAGCGATAGCGAGAGAACGCACGGTGGCATCCACTACTACTACTGTGATTGTCGTCGTCGTCGCAATGGATCACGCGCTTCCTTCCTTCCCGCACGTGCTCGCTTGAAGCTGTGCGCGTGTTCCCGACCAAGTGAGCAACTTGGAAGAACGAGTCGGGTCGAGTGTGGTGCTTCATGATCTTGTGCTCTCATGCAGGGCTCTCCATACAGACACAGACTGCTGTTTGAGTGCAGAAGCGCTTGCGCACGAACATCCGAGGCTCACTGCTGCTGCTGGAGTGCGTCTTCCTGGCACAAGCAGCATGGAGCTCGACGACGTATCATACGAGAGAAGAAGACTTGACCACATACATACATATATATATATATATATACAGAGGGGTCGTCAGACAAAAGCGCTTGAGCACTCGCGATGCACAAGCAGTAGTCGAGTCAAGGAGCAGCAGGCTTCGAGTGGATTGGCGCACGCCACTTGTTGATGTGGCCACACGAGATTTTGTGGGTTCGTGCGTTTCATTTGTGGTTTTTTTGGTCCCGCCATTTCTTTCCAAAAGCCTGCAGAACTCGATACAGACGTGATGGCGCTCTAGACAGCATTTGTATCAACTCATGGCCTCTGCAACCTGATGCGCATATGCACTCGAAAATCGAACGCACAAAACGAGAGAGGAACCGAAACGCGCGCCTGTTTTCGATCCACACCGCTGTTT
Organism: Globisporangium rhizosaccharum; assembly: GCA_023333795.1. Lineage (NCBI taxonomy): Eukaryota > Oomycota > Peronosporomycetes > Pythiales > Pythiaceae > Globisporangium > Globisporangium rhizosaccharum. Next base: position 8,197 of record JAASFN010000392.1, on the reverse strand, counting down.
CAGCAAACTCCGTTCAAACTCGACTTGAGCGGTGTGAACTCGCTCACGTGCTGTCTCGCGACAGCTCATGCAGATGCATCGAGAGAGCTCAATCACATGCGCTCACTCGCATCGACAAGCGAGACACGAGTGCACCAACCAACAGATACAGCGAGCGCCAGCACCATGGAGCAATACGAGCTTGTTGGCATTGCTCCTCCGCATCGACTCTTGAAGGACTGCCTACTTGCAGTCATCCACATACTGAATCTGCTCCACACCAGGTCCAATACCAGGTCTGCGAGCGATCACGTGCAGCACGTCATGATCACGACGACGAGTCTGACGTCTGCGAGCACGTCGAACGCAGCGCTTCATCGCGAGAAAACGACAGTATGGACAACTCGCAAAGTGCTTGAGTGGACTTATGTTGGCACAAAGGCAGCAGGCACTCGCTAGTCTCGAGAGCTCTTTTCACTCTCTCTCTCTCTCTCTCTCTAAGCGAGTCGTGTGTGGCAAAAGCTCTCATCATTTGGTCCGTGTCTCGGTGTATAGCGACGACGACGACAGGAACGAGCTCTGCTGCAACCTTGGTGGTCAGCACGCTTTGCTCACGACCAGTCGTCGTCGCGACAACCACCAGCAGATTTGGATCTGTCAGACGAGCGACGATCTTGCCTGTATAAACGCATACCAAGACGCAAAAGATCGCGGATCCAAGCACTGGTGCGACGCAAGTCTATTTGAAACGACCTCTCGGATAGCAACTCCTTTTCAAATCGATGTGTCTCGCATGTTAAAAACTCGATCTTAGCCTGGTTCGACTTTAACAGCAACAACGTAGAGCATTATTGCCCTCTCGCTCGCTCGTTCACGTGCAAGAACAACATGCTCGTTGACGTCGTGCGCCAATCAGTCAGTCAGTCGACTTGCTCCAAGCTTAGTGACACCAGCGTCCGACATTTCTCATCTCGCGACGTCTGCGCCAAGCATCACGCACACACACGACGACACCACTGCTCGCTCCCGACCACGAGCACAGCTTGACAAGACCTGGTGCTGCCACGCCGTCAGCTCGAATGAAGACAGCGTCGGACGCTTGCAGCTACCCTTGCATGCCGTCACCAGTAGGTATCAGTGTAGACGAGAACCCGCTCTGTCCAGTTGAGCAGACTGTCTGTGAGCTCCTGCTGCTCGAAGAGTCCGACTTGCAGCAGCTTCAGCTCCCGCAACAGCAGCACCACGTCTCGTGGCCAGGACTACTGCCGTGTCCGCGCGAAGGCGGCAGCGCAGAGTGTCCCATTCACCACCATCGCATCCGCATCGCGTACTACAGCGACGCTATTCGCGAACACACACTGGCGAACGCTCAGCGACTGCTCGTGCTGGCTGCTAGCACTGTGACACCACCGCCACCACCATCAGCGAACGGCGATGGCAGCAGCACTTGCTCCAGCACGTCGCCGAGCAACAACAGCGCCATGCTCGCACGCAAAGCGCTGCGCTACCGCAAGATCTACGAGCGCATGGACGGCGTGGACGTGACCGACCCGTGCTTCAATGCCTCGCGCTTCCTCGGTGTCACGTGGCACAAGCTCGTGCCGTAGCCCTGCAGTGTGAGCTTGGTCTGTCGTCGGATACATGAGCAAAGTGTGCGTTAGAAACAGAGTCGGTCGCCAACAGCATGCGTGTTGCAGGCATAGATTGGTAGACTACGTCTCACATACGTCCAGACTGCATCTCCACGGCGATGCCTTGCGTGTGTACCTGGTCGTTGTTGGTCGGTAGTTGAGATCGATCGATCGACTGAGCAAGAGCCAACACTTGCGCTGGCGCCACTTTGCTACCGCTTTCGTGATGTGTGCGTACTAGCAAACGCAGGCTGTGGTCTTGTTTTGCTTCTCTTGGTGACTGACTCGCTCTTGTGAAGAGCGACACCTCCGATGACTGCTGCAGTTCGAGCGAGCACGATGGTTTGTGACAGCAGCCGCTTGTACTTGGTGAAGACGTCATACACACACACACGCTCTCTCACTGTCGTTTGTCTAGTCTTGTACGTTGTGACTAGCGTTGTGAAGCACTGAGGACTGATCGGCAGGCTACGAGCACGACGTGCTGCAGTGCCTGCGATGCGTCGTCGGTGCCTAGGACCTCTGTCAGAGAGCGTGACTCAACACTGCTTGGCTGTCTCGTGCGAACACGCGTTCGCGCACTCTTTGTCGCACGCTTGCTACGTGTGCGAGTGTATAACGTCGTCGTCTTACCACCATCAGCAGCAGCACGAGTATATGTAGACGTACTCGGTTGTGCGAGCTAGAGCGTGCGTGCGTCTCCACAAGACGTCTGCGCTCGTCGTCCTCCTCCTCCTCGATGAAAGGACAGCACAGCAGCAGCTGCGGCACCGCTTTGGTCCGTCGTCGTCCACTCACAAGCTCACAGCTAAACAGGAACAAGAACCAAGCTCGAACCAACAATCATGCGCTAATCCGCTCAGCCTCAGACGCAGTGCGCTTCGACTCCGACTCAGACGCAGACGCCAGTCTCCGTCCCTTCGCTCGCTCGTCTCCATGCAGTTAAAATCGGGATAACGCAACCCAGCGGCGCGCAGAAACACGCACCGCGCGAGCCGTTGGCCAACTTTCGTTGGTCTTGCGCTGCGCCGTTTCGAGCGACCAAACGAGCGAACGAGCGAGCAGAGCGTCTCCGCACTAGACACCAGACCACTCACACTACGCTACTGCGGCTGCGGCTGCTCACTCGCGCATTTGCCTCCACCCAAGCAAGCAACACAAGCACAACCAAGCAACAACATGCCAATCGCGACGATCACGCCACGCGCTGCTGCTGCGCTCACAGCTGCTGCGCCATCCAAGTACGGCTCGCTCGCAATGCCGCAGCGCATGGTCGCTACTACTGCTACTGCTGCTACTACTACTGCCGTCCGACCGTGCCGTCGCAGCCGCCAGCCGTCGACTGCTACCGTCGCGACATCAACGTCGCACGAGTTTGAGTCGCTCGGGCTGCACGAAGTCGCAGAGCTGGCGCCCACGACGCTCTGCCAACGCAGCGTGTCCTGCTTCGAGTTTGGCTCGGACGCGCGCCGCTTCCGCACCCTGCGTCTCGGGAGCGACGAGCTACAGTGTCTTGCACGCGCGAACGTGGCCGAGCTGACGCGCACAGCCACTAGCACTGCTGCTCAGGACGCGACGAACGGGTTCCTGGCGCGCAAAGCGCTGTGCTACCGCAAGATCAGCTGCGCTTCAGATGGTATCACAAGTGCGAGCGCTTCGCCTGCTGACTGCTGACTGCTGACTGCTGCTATCCACAGCAGCAGCATGTCGCGCCACGCCGATCGTCAAAAGCACGAGCAAGCGCGTGCTTCGCCCACACATCTACACATCTATACATCCACAGAAGCCAATGTCGTCTTATTTAGGATCCGTAGCAGACGATGCCAGTCGGAGGAAGCGCTCGCTCCGTATAGCGTCTGTCAATCACATCCCCAGTTTTGTTCAACACAATGCGTCTTGTGCTCTCGTTCCTACAGTTGCTAGTGACCTCTGCACTCGCTAGCGATGCCAGAGAGGCGATGGGGTCGTTCTGCTACACACTTCACATTCGCACGCATGACTATGACCAAGCGAGCGTGAGCACACCCACCCACCCACTTTGAAGCAAGGGCAAGCGAACTGATGGTCGTCTACAGCAGTCTCCACGATGTGTGTCTCGCACATGTGCTCGTGCGCGCATGTGATCAGCAGATACATGCACGAGACGAGAGAGCTTCTTGCGCTGCAGCACAAACGTACAGAGCGTTCATCCAGCCACTTGATTTTTCGTGCTCTTTCTATATGAAACGCTTCCATTGCCAACGGACGTGCGCATGCGAATGCGCAAAGCGGCTCGGCGGGCGGTCAACTTTGGATGTGTCCACGCCGCTGGCGGCGTATCGCGTGAGTGAGCGAGCGCAAAACGTGAAAAGTCACAGCCCACAGTCGCAGTGTCGAGTCAGCCGCGCCGTTTGGTGGTGCGTGTCGTTGCGTGTCTTTGTGAAAAAGCGGCTCTGGTGTCACCACTTGTGCAAGCTGCGTTCGCTGGTGCTCCGACAGACGTACAGACCGACAAAGCCTCGTGGCGTCGCCCATCTGCCTTCAATGGACTGTTCACCACAGCAGCGAGCAAATAAAAGAACGAGATGAGCACGTAGTAGATGACTTGGCGCACGAGCACGAGTACGACTCGCAGCGTTCCGTGGCTTGGCTTGACTCGGACCTTCTCTTCAGTGTGCCATACACCCGACTTGCGAAGCGAGCGTCAAGACGGGAGGGAGGTCATGACGCTGAGACCTCAACTCGAGAGAGTAGGGAGAGCAGGCAGCAGTCTGAGTTGCCCAGTGTTGCTGCGCTGCTCGCTGCTCATTCTACGCTCAGTGCTACCAGTACCATTGAACTGGAACAGTCGGAAGAACGGGTCGGCGCTCGCTGCGTGCGTTCAGTTGGTAGCTCGAGCAGCAAGCGCCATGACGCTAGCTACCTCACTCGTTTCGTCGTAGCGGTAGTCGCAAGCAAGTCCCATCGCAGCAGCAGCAGCTCCATCTATGAGCGACAGTCGAGGTGTTGACCACGATACATCACCAAGTTGAAGTTGCAAAGACGAGACGCAGGTGGCGATGCTATGCTCCGCAGATTATGACTGCCATCCTAAGGCTGAGTGGGCTCTTGGATCTTGAGGACTTGCCTAGTTGTCTCGCTATTGGCTGCTCTTGCGATCCTAGCCATCGTATGTGCGTGCGCTCCTACTCTAGCGCACAGGCGTTGTGACTATCTGAACCTCTTGCTTGTGTCTTCTGTGTCTACTGAGCGTACGCACTCGGTGACAATCCGTGCGCACACGCACACACTCGTTCCCGATGTCCATACGTTCCCGCTCGTGTCGACTCACTGCTCGGGTGAGCCTACTCGCTGCCAGTGCACGCCGAGACATTTGCTCACGTCGAGCGATGGGTCTGTGACATCGACGCCTTCCATGCGCTCGAGCACCTTGCGGTACCGCAGCGCCTTGCGTGCAAGGATCGTCGTGGTCGAGTCGACGTCCCCGCGGTCGCTCGCCATCGCGTGCTGCAGCAGCGCCTGCGTGTTCTTTTCGCTGCGCTCGCGGAGCGCCTCGTCGTGGTACCCGATGCGCAGACGGTATGCGTTGTGCCGCCGCACGAGCTGCTCCTGGTCGAACTCGGAGCTATGCACGCCGCAAGATTTGCTGCGGCGCACGTTCATGCGAGCTGGCAGACACACCGTATCGCTATCGACAGCGGCGCCATCGACACCACCTGGCGTCGCAGTCGTGGACGACGTGCCGCCAAAGATCGTGGACATATCGTCCAAAGTGGAGTCGTCAAAGCCCATGGTCGATCGTGCGCTGGAGTAGTATCGACGAAAGCGGCGCTCGAGGTCTGCAACTGCTTCGTCGCCGTCGCTGCTACTGTTGTTGGCGCTGTTACTGTCGTTGCCGTTGCTAGTGCTGCGGTGCTTGCGACTGGTAAGGAGGTCTTCGGTCTCATTAGACGTCACGCCATCGTTTCTGTCGTCCTTGTTCTCGTGCCGTCGTCGACGGTGGCGGAGCTCGGCTGCCGTGAACGCTTGGAACTCTTGCTGGAGAAAGTGGCAGTCAAAGCCGCAGAGGTCCTCGCCGCACAAGCAGTGAACGCCAGTCTGGATGGACAGTGCGGGGCGGCGCGACGACAGTGTACCAGCGTCGCTACTCGTTGCAAGCGTGTTGCTGTTGCTATTGCTACTGGAAGAGCTGTCGATGGGCGTAGCAAGCGAATGCTCGAGACAGCTCGCTGCAGCGGCTGACTTGCACTTTGCATCAGTGTCGACAAGTTGGTGTGGTGCTCGCGTGGCTGTCTCGTGCTGCTGCTGTGCGTCTGCGATAGGCGCATTGAGTGGAACCATGGCGGTGAAGAGTATCCGCTGTTGTTGTCGATACAGTTGCTGTTGGTGCTGCTGCTTGCTGACAGTGATGGCGATGCACGCGACGTTGTCGGTGTTTACGACGTCACCAGCTGATGTGTCCGTGAGTGGAAGTGGACGTGGTCGAAGCGATCGATGTGCGGGGTCGATGGCGAATTAGCGAGTGAACGAGTCGAGTGCAGACGAACACGCGAGTGCGACGAGCTCCAACGAGACTGAGCGATCGATCGATCGATGGACGCGTCGGTCAGTCGAGTCGAGTCGAGCTGGTGGCGCTCAGCACTCGATAGTCGGTAATCGATAGCACGCTGTAGTGGCGCAATGACGAAATGATAGTGCGTGTGCACTGCACTATTCGTCATAGCGCTTTGACAGAGTCGAGATGCACGATGTTGGAGATGGTGCGCGCTTCCCGTCGTCGGTGGCACTGCCGCCTCAGGTGCACCGACTGCCGAGCAGCCGGACTGTTGAGCTGTCAGACAGCCGGACACAGCCGATGCGCTTGTCCTGCGCTGCCACTGCCGCCACCGATGTCCGCTCTCAAGCCGAGTTGACTGAAACGCGCGACGCACGCACCGGTTGACCGGAGTGCATCGCTGCTCAGGTCGCTGAAGAGCAGCAACAGCAGCAGCAGTAGCAGCGACGGAGCAAGAACGAGACCGAGACTGAGGGCGCGCGTGAGGTAGTAGTGCGAGAGAAAGGGAGGTGGCTACACCGAAGGAGCAGACGGGACGCGAGCAACGTAACGGAGCGCCGCGCGCGTTTCTGCGCCGCTGCGATCGCGCCGCTTCGAGCGCAACGGAAGCAACAAGAGATAGAGCGACTTTCTCGCCACCACGTCAGCGCGCGAACCTCGCAGCATCAACATCTAGATAGACGATCCGTAGTATTGCCATACAGAGAGAGACTTCACGCCGCCCTAGACACAGAGAGAGAGAGAGAGAGAGAGAGAGAGAGAGCTGAGTAGAGCAGAGGAACAGAGCAACAGACAGCGTCAGAGAGTCAGAGAGACAGAAAAGAGAGACGGACTGGGCTATTTCGGGCGAGTCGAACTTGGCCGAACAGGCGCGGGGGCAGTCGCTCCATTGGATTCTTTTTGTTCTATGCTTTTGTGCGGCTTTTCATGGCGCTCTGTCACTCAGTCAGTCAGTTACCTGTTGGTCAGCTGGTCGCGCCGCTTCAGGAACGAGCCGGACGCTGCTCACCTGCTCCCATGTCTTCCCAAGTCACCACATCCAACTAGCTACAACTGTCCAGAAGCAGCAGTAGCAAGAGGAAAAAGCAAGCGATGGAGCAAAGCGGTCAAGCGATAGATCGACGAATGAAGTGGAGGCGAGCGTACCGAGTGGTCAACAAGCGATTTGTCTTCTCAAACCATGCACGTGCAGCAGCAGTGACCGACAACAATTACGAACAAATAGCGAGACAGACGGTGGTGGCACTCGCTGGTCATTCCGTGCATCGAGTGCTGTGGGAGTCCTGCGTCAGGACTGTCACCGTGTGCTCGTTCGTCTTTGACCCCGTGATCCTCGGAGCTGCGAAACGCGGACTGTGATTCGCTCTCATAGCCTAGAGCGGTAAGAGATTTCCCGTCGTGAAGGTGCTCGCTAGCCTTGCTGTAACACACAGACGCACACCTCTTGCTCGACGCCGGACGCTGGATGCGCGTCGGGAGGCGAAAGGGGATGATCCGCGACCTATTTCTCTGTCCGTGCGCGGCTCGCTTAAGCGAAGTGGTCCCTTCTTGGCTTGTTGAGCGAGCCGAAGTCGGCTATCCGCGATGCTTTCGGGTCGAGTGTTGCTCGTCTCTCACCTCCCAGACGTTCACTCTTGGTAATATCGAGTGCTTCACTATCCGCGGTCCGCAGTCTAGTGATTGTCCCACAAGCAGGCGCACCACCGCCAAGCACTTTGTCAAAGCTGGCACCGCGAGAGCGTAAGGAGTGAATGATAAACACGCGCGGCAATTATGCTGAGCAGCATACTGGCGCGCGCTCGCAGGTGAAGAAAGAGGCGATGTGGTGCTGCCACGGCATCACATCAGCGCATCAGCCGTCTGTTTGGGAGTGCGTGATCCAGAAGTGCGCACTCTATCTGAATGCTGAACACCCAAGGTGTCGTCTTGCTTGAGCGGCACAGTGAGCGTCGCCGTGCGAGTGGCTCATCCGATGGTGACCCGAGTGCGCTGAGCACTGGAGCTATGATCGCAGAAAAGAATCAGGTGACTGGTTGAAGTGGCGCACTTGTCA